>CAUYON010107905.1:0-11875 GCA_963573935.1 Arctocebus calabarensis
GTAGTCCCAGCTACTTGGGAGGCGGAGGCAGGAGACTCGCTTGAGCCCAGGAATTGGAGGTTGCTGTGAGCTGTGATGCCACGGCACTCTATCCAGGGTGACAGCTTGAGGCTCTGTCTCAAAAAAAAAAAAAAAAAAAAGGAAGGGTATAGATATGGTTACCTGGTACTCAGCCCCAGATGCACCCCTTCTAAAGTACCTTCCTGTTCTGCAGAAGAAAGCAAGCTAAACACAGTTCCAGATGCCTTCACAGCTAAGGATTCTGATGAGAATCAGGATCCCCAATCAGATCCACGTGTATGAGTCTGGGAAGGAAGACACACAGCAAGCACGGCCGGCCGGAGTACCGCATTGCAGTGGCCAGGGGAAAGCTGCAGGGGACAAGTGGCTATAGTAGCCTCCTTCTCCCTATATGGCATTTGCTTAATACATTCCTGAAGCCAACACTTCAATAGTGGCTTCTTTCGGCTGTGGCAGAGGAGACAGCCACTGGCAAGCCAGTTCAGTAATGTTTTTCTAGGAGTCACTTCTGGAAGCCCAGTGCAAATTTATTATTATTATTTTTTTAAGAGACAGAATCTCACTTTGTCGCCCTTGGTAAGTGCCGTGGCATCACAGCTCACAGCAACCTCCAGCTCTTGGGCTGAGCCTATTCTCTTGTCTCAGCCTCACTGGGACTACAGGTATCTGCCAAAACACCTGGCTATTTTTGTTGTTGTTGTTGCAGTTTAACCAGAGCTGGGTTCGAACCTGCCACCCTCAGTATATGGGGCCAGTGCCCTACCTACTGAGCCACAGGTGCTGCACCAGTGCAAAATTTTTATGCACCCATTTCTCTATATTAAATTCCTTTCTGGGGCGGCGCCTGTGGCTCAAAGGAGTAGGTCACTGGCCCCACATACTGGAGGTGGCGGGTTCAAACCCAGCCTCGGCCAAAAACTGCAAATAAATAAATAAATACATTCTGTTCTGCTAAAAATAGCTGGAGCAGTTTGTAGTATATTTCCTGCAGATGAACTGGACATAGGCAATAAAGCCAGAATAAACCCCGTCCATAGTCAGTCGTTCAGTGGAGTTTATGAAATTGCTCAAGCCATATTTTGTCTCTCGTGTGGCCCAATACTGTTAACAGGGCTGTCCTGAGAGGTAGAACAAAGTGGGCTCTGTGGGAAGAGGCTCACTTGTCTGCTTGAATTCCTGGTGGTTTTGATTGGATCCAGGAATAAAGCAGGTAAGAACAAAGACTCTTGTAACAAAGATAAAATTAGTTTCATTCTTATTCTTTGTTGTCTTTATGGTCCTTCAGCCTCCTGGAAAAAAGAAGAAAATAACACATCCAGTAAGGTGGCCAAACTGTGGTCAGGATCTCTTGGTTGCTCAGTGTCCTCAGAAGCTTGCCCCTGACACCTTTGCCAGTCACTTTGGGTGACGATGGATTGGAGGAGAGCACTAGTGCAGAGCAAGGCAGTTTCTCTCCAAAATCTCCCTCCTTCCATCACGCTCGAGGGGAGCTGGACACACAGGCATCTGCTGCTGAGCACACGGCATATGGTCACCCAGCAGCCAGGCACAGCCACGTGGCTAACTTCTCACTCAGGGAGCATAAGTGATACGAGTCACTTCTAGGTCTTCAGAATGAGCATCCTCTGCCCATCGTTTGAAAGAGAATATGAACACAGCTCTGACCCAGTTCCAGCCAGGCTGAAGAGCATGGTACCCTAGGGCAGAGATTGGCAAACACTTTCTGTAAATGGCCAGAAAGTAAATATCTTCAGCCCTGCAGGCCACACAGGCTAAGCTGCAACTACTCAGCTCTGCTGTTGTAGTGTAAAAGCAGCCCCAGACGTTCTGCCAACCAACCAGGGCCCCAGCAGAAATGTATGTACAAACATAGATTTGGCCTGGAGGTGTTCATGTGCCATGGAGGTTGGCAAAGTGCTGAGATGAGAGGCCTGTGTACTAGGGGACGACTATGTGATGGAAAAATTGCACTCCTTTTATTTAAGCCTCTTTGTGGGGAGGCCTCTTTGTTACAGCAGCTCCTGGCTTCACCCTGAACCCAGCGTGTCTCCCAGTGAGCTGCCTCTGTACCCTGCTTGATGTCTCCTTTGGCTTCAGGAACTGAGGGGTTTCCTAGCGATTTCGTGGACCAGATGTGGCTGGTTAGAACGGACACCTGAATGAAGCGTTTCGCCCTAGTCCCTGTGTTGCTTTGTCTCCAGCTGTGGGCGGGTCTGAAATGAACCGGCCTATTTTCAAGAAAAGTTGTATCTTCAAATAATGCAGTCTATACAAAAGGGATCAGGATTGCTACGTGGGGTCAGGGGTTGCAGTGGTCAAGGAAGGCATCTCTGAAAAGATGACGCTTGGCCAAAGACCTGAAGGAGGTGAGGGCTTGAGCCACACCAGCATCTGGGGGAGGAATGGTTTCTACGAAGGAAACAGTGGTCCAGGCTAACTGCCCTAGAGACAACCTCTTCAGTAAGTTAGGAGCAGGCTAAATAGAAAGATGGTGAAATAGAAAGAGACTAGGTTCGGCATGTAGAAGCTCTGTCCGCTTTTCTGTTTACTTAACCCTGTGATCTTGGGCAAGTCGCAACTTTCCTGAACCTCAGTCTCCTCATTTATCCACGGGAATGAAAACTGTCCTGCCCCACAGAGTTGTCAGGAGCACCAACTGATAACACGTGCGTGAACACACTGCACACAGAAAGGACATGAGTTTCTGAAATGCTGCGTCTGTTAGACTGAGGTTCAGTGGCCTCCACAGGGAGGAGGTTTATTTTTTCTACCTAACAAGCTCTAGAGGTTGGCAGCCCATGGCTGCTGTAACCACGCAGGGATGTCATTAACGAGCCCAGGAACTGGAGGTTGCTGTGAGCTGTGATGCCACAGCACTCTATCCAGGGTGACAGCTCGAGGCTCTGTTTCAAAAAAAAAAAAAGAAACCTGTTCTTATCGGCTCTGCCAGCCTTGACTTAGAGCTTTCGATGGTGTGGCTGTAAGATGACTACTGAAGCCCCCAGGCAGTATAGTGACATTTCAGTCAAGAAGGAGAAAAAGAGACCAGACAGAAGGGAGTGGGCGTCTGTATCAGGAAAGCAAAACTTGCAGAAACTCGCTGCTGCTTCTCTGCTGTGTCTCCCTGGCCAGCACTGGGTCACTGGGCCGCTCCTGGGAGTTTTTTTTAAGGATGGGGACATTGTGTCCTCACACAAAACACATTAGCAAAGAAGAGGAGCAAGCATGCACATCAGTTAGGCAACTGGCAGTGTTGCCGCAAACTTGAAAACCAAAATAACTGTGATGGAATCAGCACTTTCTCTATAAGTTGACTCGGAATTAAATTTTATTTGAGAAAAAAGTGGTCATAGTCCTTTGATTGCACAAAATAGGTACTTGGATTAGCCATAAACTACAAAATGTGCTCAATCCTTCTGAAATACCAGTAGACATTAGACTCGTAGAACTGGCGCTCTAAGAACATAATACCACCCTGCCTAAAATTAGGAATTGCTGTTAGGAAAAAAAAAAAGTGGAGGGGAGCTTAGGTGCATTTTCTTTCTTTTCTTCAGGGTATTTTGGAGCGTCTGGATGGTGGGGAGGTTGTGGTTGGCGATGGCAGCTTTCTCATTACTCTGGAGAAGAGAGGCTACGTGAAGGCCGGGCTCTGGACTCCGGAGGCCGTAGTGGAACATCCAACCGCAGGTCAGTGCCCACGTCACGGCAGGGTGCTCATCTTAAAATGTGATTGAGAGAAGATCTAGAAACAATAACAAGGGCCACACACGGTGGCTCATACCTGTCATCCTAGCAATCTGGGAGGCCAAGGAAGGAGGATCACTGAGCTGATTAGTTCAAGACCAGCCTGAGTAAGAGTGAGACCCCATCTCTACTGAAAAAAGTAGAAAAAGTAGCAGGCCTTGTGGTGGGCACCTGTAGTCCCAGCTACTCTGGAGGCTGAAGCAGGAGGATCCCTTGAGCCCAGGAGTTTGAGGTTGCTGTGAGCTGTGATGCCATAGCACTCGAGTCAGGTCAACAGAATGAGACCCTGTCTCAAAAAAAAAAAAAAAAGAAGCAGCAATAACAAGAGTCTCTAAGCTGTTTTGCTTGCTAAAATTGCCAAGATGGAGAGACAATGCCAGTATGCTGGCTGACACTTATGGAAGGAAATGACCCCTCTCTGTCTGTCTGTCTGTCTGTCTCTTTCTCACACACACTTGTATTTTCATGTATAGACAGTGAGAAGATATACAGAGGATGCCAAAAAGTGTATACACTTGTTTTTAATATGAAAAAAAGCTGTATTAAAATTGTAACACTGAAGTCTCACTTGACTTTGGCAACTATAAGAAATACAAGATACAAGATAACAAAGGTTATGGTATATATTGAATATTACCTTAATATTTGTCCCATGAAGATTTACCTTGTAGATATTCAGTTTCCTTGAAATAGCAAAACGGTGATTGCTTCAGATTCATCCTGCTGACTAGTAGGATGTGCATAGTAAGGATGGCTAATGGTAGTGGCCAGTTCACAGAGTGCAGCTGGCCAGGTTCTGGGGATAGGAGGGCCAAGAAATACACACAATTTTATCTCTCCCTTGACTGGAAAAGGAAGGAGCTGGAGCTAGAAAATGTGATGGGATTGGTTTGTGACATCAAATTGGAACTTTAATTCTACCTTGTAGGTTTGCTCTCCTAAATTAAAGTGGAAAATAAAGCCAAAGAATAAATGGAACAGAATATAGGCTGAGAAAGGAACTTTAGATTCACTCTGATTTCATTCATATGTGCACAGTATGTCAGACAAACCCAGGGTCCTGTGTTGGTTCTCCCACTGACCACCCATGTGACCTTGGTCGACATGTCACTTGACCTCTCCAAGAATCCATTTCTTCCTCTGTTACACGGGGGCATGACGTGGACCAGTAGGGAGAACTCGTGCGTGAACCCAAATGAAGTATGCTGCATAAGTACCCAGTGGCCACTGTTACTGTTTCATTAGACACTCAAGAGTTCTGTGGTAGGACGGAACAAAGCTTTGTCCCTTTGGTGCTCAGACAGAAGTTTTCATCTAACCAAAGAACTTGTTTTTAGTTTTAGAAGGTCTTTTTGCTAAACCAGGAAGAAAGTATTGAAGTAGCAAAGATAAGACACGAGAGTGGGGGCAAAGGTGGTGATGACAGGGAAAGGCACAGCTTTCCATAGGCCAAGGAAAGCTCTCAGACAGCTGTTCAATGTTCCCCTGCTGGTTGCAGCAGAATCTGTTTGATGTGGGTGCCGCCATATACATTCTACTCTCAGTGAGGGACTTTCCTCATTTTTCCTTGGGGGCTGCCAATGCTGACTGCAGTAGACAGTGGCATGCCCCCACAACACCACTCAATGAGTAAAACTCTCCAAATGAAGAGGCCCAGGGACCGTCGGCCAACTAGGACTTACACTCTGTGTGTGACTGCACCTGCCATTGAGGGCTGCAGGACAGACAAGGCTCCTCTAACAGTGCGCCCTGCCCTTGGATTCTACTGATTTTAGGCTGGAACTTTTTGTCCGTACTAGGTCTGAGTCTGGGAATGGCTGAAAGAGATGGGAGGGAGGGAGCTGCTATAGCAAATGATAGCTTCTCAAATGTTTATTTTTTTTATTTCAATTAAAAAAAATAAACCCAATGACTCTGTAGTTCATCAGATTCACATGGAATTCTTGAGAGCCGGATCAGACGTTATGCAGACTTTCACCTTTTCAGCCAGTGAGGACAATATGGAAAGCAAGGTAAACTGTAATGAGAGTTCACCTACAACAAAAATAACCTCCTCTAGGGAAGCTATGGTATTGACTTGATGTGTTGCAATACTTCGTTCCAAGATCCACATAAATTTCTATTAATTCATTATCATATAAACATATGCAGAGGGTGCCAAAAATGTATACATGTTCTAAGAAAGGAAAAAAACTGTACTAAATTTATGATACTCACGTCACATTAAGTTTCTTTTTTCTTTTTTTTTTTTTTTTGAGACAAAGTTTCCCTTTGTCACCCTCAGTAGAGTGCTGTGGCATCATAGCTCACAGCAATCTCAAACTCTTGGGCTCAAGCAATCCTCTGGCCTCATCCTAAGTAGCTGGGACTACAGGCCCCTGCCACAACATTTGGCTATTTTTAGAGACCGGATCTTGCTCTTGCTCAGGCTGATCTCAAACTCGTGAGCTCAAGCAATCCACTTTCCTCAGCCTCCCAGAGTGCTAGGATTACAGGGGTGAGCCACTGGGCCCAGTGTCACATTTGACTTCTGCAATTATAAGAGGTATTCAATGTGACTTGTGTTCATCTTTCGTTATTACAATTTTCATATGGTTTTTTTCTTTTTCCTTTTTTTTTTTTTTGGGACAGAATCTCACTTTCTTGCCCAGTCTAGAATACCGTGGTCTTACCTAGCTCACTGCAACGCAAACATTTGGGTTCAAGCAATCCTCCTGCCTCCTCCTGAGTAGCTGGGACTACAGGCACATACCACAACACCCAGCTAATTTTTCCATTTTTAGTAGAGACGGGGTCTCACTCTTGCTCAGGCTGGTCTCTAACCCCTGAGTTCAAGGGAGTGTCCAACCTTGGCCTCCCAGAGTGCTAGGATTCCAAGTGTGAGCCATAGTGCCCAGCCTGGGTTTTTCTTTCTTTCTTTTTTTTTTTTTTTTTTGAGACAGAGTCTCACTTTGTCAGCCTTGGTAGAGTGCCATGGCATTGTAGCTCACAGCAACCTCTAACTCTTGAACTTAAGCAATCCTCTTGCCTCAGCCTCCCCAGTACCTGGGAATACACATCCCACAACGCCTGTTTTGTTGTTGTTGTTGTTGTTGTTTTGGTAGAGATGGGGTCTCTCTCTGGCTCAGGCTGGTCTTGAACCTCTGAGCTCAGGGCAATCCAGCTGCCTTGGCCTCCCAGAGTGCTAGGATTACAGGCATGAGCCACCATGCCCAACCAGTTTTCCTTTCTTAAAATGTGTATACATGTTTTTGCACCCTATATGTACTATAAAAATGAGCCTTTCCTGCCCCTTTAGATAGAAGGTGGGATAAGACTGGCATAGAATAAACCCTTGGAAAGGTGTGGCTATCTTTCTATGCTGTTTTTTTGAGAGAAAGTACGCCTTGTCGTTGTTCTTTCTGCCTTCTCAGTTCACATACTTTTCTTCTGCCTTGTATATCTGGAGACATGGAGGTCCTAAAAGACACAGCATTGGCCTAGAAATAGGAAAAATCAGATTTGACATTTAACTGCCACCTGTTGGCTATGTGACTGTGCAAGACACCTGACTTGACTGAGCACTGGTTAAGTTCGTAGACCTATTGCAAAGAATAGTTAAGATGAAGGGCGCGGATATTGTGAAATATTCTGCAGGCGTAAAACGTTAACAGTTGTGTTAATGCCCATTCACTCATCCAACCAACCGACAGTCACTGAGTGCCCGTTATAGTCCATTCTCTATGCTAGATACAAAGACGATATAAAGGCAAAGACCCTATTCTAAAAAGGCTCACAGTCAAGTACGGGAGGCAAACAAATAAAGGTATTAAAACCCAGCTTGGTGAGAACAATAATGGAGACACAAAGTCCTGGTAACTGTGGAGGTTGACCCCGCTCTGCTGGTCTTCTCATATTGCAGTTCATACACGGGACTGACGCTCATCTTACTTGCGCCTTGCCTCCCTTGTTATGTTATATTTTACTTCTAAAATGCCAGGCTCACCGTCTCAACTCTCACCCTTTAACCCCAGTGGGAAGCTGTAAATGCTGCCGCCTGTGACCTCGCCAGGGAAGTGGCCGGCGAAGGTGATGCTTTGGTGGCAGGAGGGATCTGCCAGACATCCATGTACAAATACCACAAAGACGAAGCTAGAATTAAAAACCTTTTTCGACAACAGCTAGAGGTCTTTACCAGGAAAAATGTGGACTTCTTGATTGCAGAGGTAAGCGTAGTATTAGAAAGAAAGATTAAACCTCTTTTTGACAAGAATACCCACGCAGTCTTCAAATTGTGCTAGGGCGTCGGACTGCCTCGTGCCCTCATTTCTTCCATGTGAGGGGCCAAGGGTTTGTGACGTGAACAGGAGCAAGGCCAACGTTCCCTCCTGGTGTGCTAGGTGCTCCGTGGAGCCAAAGGACAGACCCAGGCGCGGCCTGGCCATACAGAGCCTTTGGCTCTCCAAGCGCTGGGTGGTTGTGGCAGCCAACTCCAGGCACCTGGCAATCTGGAGTGGAGGAGGAGACTGCGGCCTGGCGGGAGGGCTCTGCCTGTGTGGGCTGCGTGTGTGCAGAGCCCAGGCCCCTGTGTGGTTCTCAGCACCGAGAGCTGCCTTGTCCTCCTCCATCCAGGCCATGCTCGCTCCTGCCCCTCTGCTGGTGCTCAAGCTAGAACGTGTGAGTGACATTTTGAAGACAGAATCAGTAAGAATTGGTCCCTGACGGGCCCAGAACATTCTTTTCCCTCCACCTCCAGGAAGAAAGCTCTCATTGCCCATTTCCCAACACAGTGGCTATTTCTGTAACCCACGTCTTTACCCTGCACAAGAAAATAGCCTCCAGACTGTTATTTGCCCCAGTCTCACTGCTGGTGTCTAATGGCCACCTTGCCTCATCAGCCTCCCTAAGGCTTCATGCTGCCCACGCCCTGCCAGCCCACCGGGGAGAGTCATCCGCAGAGACTGGCAGGAACTCTGCCCTCTCTGTTTCCTGATGGATGGGAGCAGAGTTTGGTTGAAGAACCCCCTTTTGATCTTCTCTTGTCACTCCTCACACACAGTGCAGTGTGTTTCTCGCTCAAGAGGGAAGAAATAGGAAGATTTCTGCCGGGCTTTCCCACTTGCCTTTGAAGTCAGATTTTCAGTTACGGCACTTAAGGGGGTGAAGCACCTTGCAGAAGGTGTGAGTTTACCAGACAAGGTGTCCCGTCCAAAGAAACTGAGGAGCTATTGCTCCTACTCTGTGCCTCAGTTTTCTCCTCTGGAAGAAGAATCGGATTTCCCTTCCTACTGATGGAGCATTTATGATTATCTAACCAGAAGTGAATATGAAAGCACTTGGAAATATCAAGCCTGACAAACTATAGTATTTTTCAGAGAGTACTCTAGTTTCATCAAAAATTAGTCCAAAGTTTATTAGTGAAACTTTTGTTCCTTCAAAATTATAATATTAAGTATTCAATGACTTTCTTTTTTTTTTTTTTTTTATGTCGCCCTTGATAGAGTGCTTGGCATCACAGCTCACAGCAATCTCCACCTTTTGGGCTTAAGTGATTCTCTTGCCTTAGCCTCTAAAGTTGCTGAGACTACAGGCGCCCGCCACAATGCCCGGCTATTTTTTGGTTGTAGTTCGTGTTGTTTGGCAGGTCCAGACTGGGTTCGAACCCACCAGCTCTGGTGTATGTGGCTGGCACCCTAGTCCCTGAGCTACAGGCACGGAGCCAGTGCTCAATTACTTTTAAAATCTTTTTTTTCAATAGTAATCACCCTCTCACTGAATCAATGACCCCAGAATGGAAACCTATTGTTCAAGAAATTAGAATATTTAGTAAGAACAGTATTCTTTAGTCAATCTGATAGAGACACATTTCTTAGCAAGTTTTATCACCTATTTGGTACATTTTATAGCTGTTTTGCAACATTTGCTTTCTACTATTCAAAATCCGCTTTTTATTTGGACCCGTAGAAAAAGTGATATTTCTCTTAGTATTTTGAGCATGTCGAAGAAGCTGTGTGGGCTGTGGAAGTCTTAAAAGAATCAGGCAAACCTGTGGCAGCGACCATGTGCATAGGCCCCGAGGGAGACATGCATGACGTGAGCCCCGGAGAATGTGCGGAGAAGCTGGTGAAGGCAGGTAATCTGGCTCCGTACTGCGGGAACAGTTCAGATGGTGCTCAGGAAATGCCACATTTGCTTGATGTTGTGAGGGCAGTTTGGAAATGAAAGAACAGACTGGAAAGTTTCCTTCTGGGTTAAATCTTGGGAGATGGAGGGAGATAGCTAAACTCAAGGTACCTTCATAAAATAGAATAAACAAACAAATACATGAATGATGAATGTCAAAGTCCCTTGTTTCTTTGTGCAGGGGCTGCCATCGTGGGTGTGAACTGCCGATTTGGGCCCGAGACCAGCCTGAAGACGGTGGGGCTCATGAAGGAGGGCCTGGGGGCTGCAGGGCTGAAAGCACACCTTATGGTGCAGTCCCTGGGGTTCCACACGCCCGACTGTGGCAAAGGAGGGTTTGTGGATCTCCCGGAATATCCCTTCGGTAAGCTCAGGTCATATTAGAGGTCCTTGTATTAACATTTCTCATTGTGACAAAGTTCAAACAGCTACAATAAATTATTGTACAGTTTCATAATATAAGACTGCCTAAGACAAAAATATTCAATGTTAACCAAAAATGAGCTGTCAGAAGAATGCATTATCTAAAGTTTAGTTTTTTTTTAATTGGGAAGAACAATATCCAAAATGCGAACAGTAACCAAAATGCCATAACATTTCATTACAGGACTGGAGCCCAGAGTTGCCACCAGGTGGGATATTCAAAAGTATGCCAGAGAGGCCTACAACCTGGGGGTCAGGTACATTGGCGGGTGCTGTGGATTTGAGCCCTACCACATCAGGGCCATCGCAGAGGAGCTGGCCCCAGAAAGGGGATTTTTGCCACCAGCTTCAGAAAAACATGGCAGCTGGGGAAGTGGTCTCAATATGCACACCAAACCCTGGATTAGAGCAAGGTAGAAATTTTTAAATTAATATTCTTATTATTTTTATTTAACCTCCTTTTTATTTACTGTTGTAAACACTATGCATGCAAACGGTAACTAATGAAAATTCAAAAAGTATAGAAATTTATAAAATGAAAACCAAAATGTTGCCTCTTTCTGAAATCGAATAGTCAAACATAAAGACTATTTCAATCCTGATGGTATGAAATTTGAACTGGAACAATTTTCCTAATGTAAAGTTATTTAGATTGTAAAAGTAGGAAGGAATCACTGAGCCAAACCTTTCTTCTGGAAGATATGAATATTTACTAGAGAAGACAGTATTTATAAGTATCATGTTTCAGAAAAAAGCAGTAAATATACATTTAATTAAAAGATGGGGGAAGCACATTTGGGTAATGTTGAAAATAGTTGCAATAAATGAAAAAAATACCTTATTTAATTACAATCTGCTAGGAATCCTGAAAATTCATTAGCTGTTAGAATTAAAACATTATTCTGTGGACTAAAGCAAGACACTCTTGGTACCTTAAACTCCCAACATACTGATAATCGCAGAAATTTATGATTACACAAAAAAAATCTGTGTAAATCCCAGATTTCTGACATTTCATCAGCCAAAAATATTGATTTACTTATTATTTTTAAGTAAAGTGAAAAAAACTGAAAAAATATATTTAACACAAAGGTCTGACCAGAAACCTTTGTACTTTTCTTTGTCTGACAAGAAACAAATACCAACAAAGTAATTCATATTGCATTCTTACTTTTTGAACTTTGACTCATTATCTTAAAAACTGTCTTCATATACTTCTCACTACACTGGAATATTGAGTAGAGCTAGAAGGACTCATAGAAATTTTAGAATGAATATAATTCATAGAAGCTTGTAAAATTGAGGCTCGGTGCTTGTGGCTCAACGGGCTAAGGCGCCAGCCATGTATACCTGAGCTGGCAGGTTCGAATCCAGCCTGGGCCCGCCAAACAACAATGACGGCTGCAACCAAAAAATGGCCGGGCGTTGTGGTGGGCGCCTGTAGTCCCAGCTACTTGGGAGGCGGAGGCAGGAGACTCGCTTGAGCCCAGGAATTGGAGGTTGCTGTGAGCTGTGATGCCACAGC
>CAUYON010107906.1:0-12278 GCA_963573935.1 Arctocebus calabarensis
TTATAGCTTTCATATGAAAGCTATAAATTAGCTTCATAGTAGGGCTGTATACGTTGGATACTTTTTCTTCCATTCTTGAGATACTTTGCTGAGAAGAATGTGTTCCAGCTCCATCCATGTAAATATGAAAGAGGTAAAGTCGCCATCTTTCTTTAAGGCTGCATAATATTCCATGGTATACATGTACCACAATTAAGAGGGTAAATGGTGGGATCACACTTACGGTACATCTTAGA
Source organism: Arctocebus calabarensis (assembly GCA_963573935.1). NCBI lineage: Eukaryota > Metazoa > Chordata > Mammalia > Primates > Lorisidae > Arctocebus > Arctocebus calabarensis. The sequence continues at coordinate 237 of CAUYON010107906.1, forward strand.
AGGGACAGGTGAAACCTACTAAATGCAGAACACAAATGTTTTCACATAATAAACAAGAAAATTCCATTGGATGAAAATATTTGAGATTGTATATGGAGCCCGCACACTGTACCCCATGATTGCACTAATGTACACAGCTATGATTTAATTTAAAAAATAGTTAATATACTTACCTGGATTTTTATATGTGAAAAGTATATGTAATAACAAAAATGTATGTTTGTAGAATAGTCTAAATGAGAAGAAATATATGAGTCAACAGACAAAGCTTAATCATTTTCTTTTCCTCTTTTATTATCAATCAGTCCCTCAGATTATAGCTGGTTTTGATGATAAATACATTAAGATAAATTCCAGGAACTCAAAACCAAACATAGGTTTGGGGATTGAAAAAAATTCACCTTCCATTCTTGACATCCTTTGGTTCATGGCTTCCTTGTTCTACCTTTAAAGCCAGCAGCATGGCATTTTCTAACAGTCTTCCTCTGTCTCCTTTGAGGCTCCTGGCCTTCCCTCTTATAAAGACCCTTTAGATGACAGGACCCACACTTAATATCCATGATACTCTGCCCATCTCAAGATTATTAACACATCTGCAAATCCCTTTTACTATTTAAAGGTAACATTTATAGGCTCAAGGGATTAGGGTATGGATATTTTTAGGAAGTCTTTACCTAGCCCACCACATCTTTGTACATAGATTGTAAAAATTTTAGCTGTGCCTGGTGGAGTAGTCAATTTCCATTAGGGTCTAGTTAGTAGTGAATACAGTTCAACAAGTACCCTGCAGTATCTATATGGTTTCTTTTAAGCAGAAAGGTGGAAGTTCTTCACTTAATAAGGAAAGAAAAAAACATGTTTATGGTAAGAATGAATGATTTATCTATGAAATTGTGAAGAAAGAAAAAGAAATTTGTACAAGTTTTGTTGTCACACCTCAAACTGCAAAAATTATAGCCCCAGTGCTAAGTTAAGATGGAAAAGTAACTAGAAGTGTGGATGGATGACATGAACAGACACATGTTCTGACTGAGGTAGTATCTGGTTTCGTGCATCCACTGGAGTATTTTCAGAGCATAAGGGGAACTACTGTCCATTTAAAATAATTATTTATACATCAGTGAATAAATCTATCATCGTATTATTTGTCCCGCAAATAAGAGTAAAGTATAATTTGAGGCAAAGTTCACTGCTAACAAAAGAGATATTTTATTATGATAAAAGTGTCCTTCTACCACAAAATATAGCAATTAAAATGTTTATGAATCTCATAACAAAACCTCAAAATATATAAAATAAGAGTAGGACAAAATTAGAAAAAGAAACAGACAAATTATAGTAAAATCGAATATTTCAGCAAAAATTTTTCAGTACCTAATAGAACAAGCAAACCTGGAAAAAATCTCTATGTAGATAGAATTGAACAAACACGATTAGACCTCAGTGAGACATCAACACTACACCACGACTGCAGAACACCCAATTTTTACAAGTGCCCATGATGCAATTACTGCACTTGACTGTATGCTAAGCCAAAAACCAAGCCTTGATGAATTTCAAAAATAGATAAAAAATATAGAGCTAAAAAAATTCTGAAATGTTTGTAAATCATGCAACACACTTCTTTAAAAACAATGGGTTGATGAAGAAATCATAATGGCAATTATTGAATATTTTAAACTACCAAAACTTGAGGAATACTCCCAAATCTATACTTAAAATAAAGCAATAGTCTGACATGTTTATTTTAAAAACTATGACAAAATGACATTTTAAAAATTTCATTAATCAATTAAAGAAATTTACTTTTTTTAAAGAGCAACAAATAAAATAAAAATAGGAGCAAAATCAACAAAGCCAAATTTGGTTCTTTGCAATCTAAAAAAAAAAAATTATCTCTGGCTTCAATCCACTCCTCATAATTTGAATCGATCAATTGGGGGGAGGAACAGCTATTAAAATAAAACAAAACAAAAGAGAGTTCCAGAACTAAAGTTACATTATATGTTCCAACAGATATTTCTTTTTGATTACATGATGTTTGACTCTATTATTTGTATTATTTTAAGTTATATCTACTAGACTATAAGTGTCCTAGCTGAGTCTAGTATTTAATGTGAAATATGTATCAGAAAAATATGCATTCTCATAAAGAGAAAATGTAGCTTTAGTTGTTGAGCATTGTCTGCTTTCTCCTGTGCTGAAATGACCATTTGGCAACAGACTTTTGACAGTGGCAATGGCCACCAAGGGGCAGAGAGGAGGCTTGCTGTCCCACTAGCTCTGCGAGCACCACCAGAGATGGGAGATTGATGGTAAAATGTGTGGGTCCATGTTGTTATAGGAGGTAAAGACAAATGAGGGTAGGATAGATGAAGCCCAAGGATGGGCACTTCCTGATTAACTAAAATGGGAAACTGTGAACTGAAGTTTCTCCTTCAGTGAAACACTATATAAATAGCTTAATTGCCTTCCAAATAGCAGGGACTTTTTAATAGGTGGATGCTGATTTTTTTTTTTTTTTTTTTGAGACAGAGCCCCAAGCTGTTGCCCTGGGTAGAGTGTCGTGGCATTACAGCTCACAGCAATCTCCAATTCCTGGGCTCAAGCGAGTCTCCTGCCTCACCTCCCAAGTAGCTGGGACTATAGGCGCCCGCCACAACGCCCGGCTATTTTTGTTTGGGTTGTAGCTGTCATTGTTGGTTGGCGGGCCCAGGCTGAATTCGAACCCGCCAGCTCAGGTGTACGTGGATGGCTCCTTAGCCCGCTGAGCCACAGGCGCCGAGCCTGATGCTGATTTTTTTTAAGAGCTTATTTCTAAGGTAACTTATAAGGGAATAAACCTTTTTAGCATTATTAAAATGTTCTTTTTCCTTTAAAAAATCACATTTATAAAATGTACTGGAGAGAAGAAGGCAGTAGAAAGGACGTTTTTCCATTAATGCTGTTTCTTTGGTCTTGATCTCTATCCAGGTCAATGCAGTGCCCCAGAATGGTTACCATTTGCCAGGCCTGTCAAATTGACTGATATGTCAGAGTTTCCCATTGGGACATCTTTGAGGTATCAATGCCGCCCTGGTTATTCTGGAAGACAGTTTTCTATCACCTGCCTAAAAACCTTGGTCTGGACAGAAGCTAAGAACTGGTGTAGACGTAAGTAACTCTGGACTGGGAATTCCTCTGTCAAGCATCTGTAAGCTCTCATTCAATTTGTTCAAACGTTGGATCTGAGACACATATAACAATAAATTTGCCCAAGATATAGTGCATGTGAGAGTTATTCATGTAGATCATCTCTTCTTACTGCTTTGACTTCCTGGTACCTTCATTTCAAGAGAAACAACCTTCACATGATTGAGAGAAAATCCCCATTCTCTAGAGGTCTCCCATTTTCATGACTAAAATTAAGTAATGAGGGAATCAGACAGAAAAGAGAAGTATAATAAAAAAAACTAAGACACAGGAAAATCTCAGGCTTTGATATTTTTCATTTATATTGGTTGAATTATGGAGTATAACATTTTGGTAATAAAGTTTAAACTTGTCTGGGAGGGATAATGTGAGTATAAGGGAGATCTGGAAAGGAGGTTTTTTTGAAAGTGATGGTCATCAGAGCTGCATATGCTTTTCAGTAAGCTACTTTGTATACTGAAAAAAGTTCAGATTACTCTACCAAGCTGCTCCAAAATTCTGTTTCTGTCTCATAGGTAGACCATGTAAAACTCCTTCAGATCCTATGAATGGCATGGTGCATGTGATGACAGATAACCTGTTTGGATCCTCTATAAATTATTCTTGTGATAAAGGGTGAGTGGGCAGAAATATCTCTTGACTCAAGAATTCTAGAATAGCAATACTACTGTCTAGTCACATCTCAGAAAGGACAACTAGGCTATTATCATCTACTTTTAAAAGACTTGGACATAGGTGTTTAACTCTTGATTGAAATGAACAAAGGGATAATAGGATTAGGGGGCAAATCTATATCCTTGCGGGAAACTGGGCACTGCATGTAAGAAAAGTGTGGCACTCACTGGGTGGGAAGGCAGAAAACGGGGAAAAGTGTGGTCAAAGCACATGAATAGCCCTAACCTAGAGTAGACATTGCTGGAAGAAAGGGAAGGCTAGGGAACAATTGTGTGAGAGAAAAAAAATCTTAAAGTCTGCTAGGGCTGCTATAACAAGTACCACAAAATGGGTATCTTAAAACAACAAAAATTTGTTCTCTCAAAATTTTGGAGTCTAGAAGTCCAAAATGAAGGTTTTAGTAAGACTATATTTCTTCTAAAACCACTAGTGAAGAATCATTCTTTACCTCTTTTAGCATCTGGTACCCCAGGCGTTCCTTGGCATATGGCAGCGTAACTCCAATTTTTATCTCTGTAGTCCATGGCCAACATGGCCATCTCCCTTCTGTGTCTGGGTCTTCGCCTGGTGTCCTCTCTATGCATGTCTAGGTCCAGTGATTTCTCTGATAAGGACATTAGTCATAATACATTCAGGCCCATCTTAATGACCTCATCTTAATTGATCACAACTACAAACATTCTATTTCTAAATGAGATAACATTCACAGAAACTGGAAGTTAGGACTTCAACATACCCTTCAACATGCAGTTCAATCCATAGCAAAGCCCTCTTTGAAAATTTCAAACATAAAGTGCTCACAGAGCAGAGTACCACTGGTAGTGCTCACCCTTGTCTCAGCACCCAGTGGCAGCACTGCCTGTCTCATTCTTAATGTGAATAGCTAAGTCAGTTAGCAAATATAGGCTAAACATGTACTACCACACAGGTAACCAAAGAAAAAAATGGTAAATTGGACATCAAAAAAATTAGAAATTTTTGTGCCTCAAAGGACACTATCAAACAAGTGAAAAGACAATCCACAGAATAGAAAAAAAAAATTGTATATCACAGCTCTTACAAAGATCTCATATGCAGAATATATAAAAAGCTTTTAAACTTCAATAGTAAATAGACAAATAACCCAATTTAAAAATGGATAAAAGATTGAAAAGACATTTCTCTAAAGAAAATATACAAAGAACCAATAAGCAATGAAAACATGCTAAGTATCATAGTTATTAAGGTAATGCAAGTTAAAACCATAGTGAGATACCACCACACACCCACTAAGATGGTATCATCTAAGAAGCAAACAGTAATAAACTTTTAAACAGATAAAAATTAGAACCCTCAGACATTGAGGGCCAATTTACCTGCTGAACAAGGCACCAAGCCAGCCTGTCTGAGGACTCCAGCAGAAAGCTCACTCATTGACCCTACTGGATAGCCTGCTCAGAATCTCTGTACCTGACTGGTGAAGAGCTTTTCCTGATGCACCCAGTGTGTAAAGACTGGCATAGGTGCCTACTTCTTCAAATGTGCCAACACTAACTCATGGCCACAAGGATCATAAATAATCAGGGAAACAAAACCACCAATGGAAAAAAATAAGCAACAGTCACCTACTCTAAAGAAATGGAGCTCTATTTGACAAAGAATTCAAAATAATTTTCTTAAAGAGGCTCAAAGAGCTATAAGAGAACACAGATAGATAATTACACAAGGAACACATTACACAAACAAAATAAGATGTTAAACAAAGAGCTGGAAACCTAAAATATGTAGCAGAAACTTTGAAGCTAAAGAATACAGTGACTAAACTGAAACATTCCATAGAGAGTTTCAACAGTAAATAAAAGTCTCAGAAGGAGAAGGGCAAGAAAAAGTGACAGAAAACTTCTTTAAAGAAGTAGTGCCAAAAATCTTTCTAAATCTAGAGAGGGAAAAGAACATCTAGATAGTGAAGCTAAAAGAACCTTAAATAGATTAAATATAAAGACATCTTTACCAAGACACATTATAATAAAATTCTCAGAAGTCAAAGACAAGGAGTAAATTTTGAAAGCAGCAAGAGAAACACAACCTGTCATGTTCAATAAACCTCTAATAGATTTCTCTGAAAAATACTTGCAGCTAGGAGACGGGGGATAATATATTCAAAATAATGGAAGGAGGACTCTGCCAACCTAGAATACTTCAACCTAGAGTGCTATACCCAGAAAGGCTGTCCTTCAGAAATCATGGAGAGCTAGACCTTCCCAATAAACAAAAACAGCCAGAGTTAATCACTGCTAGATCTGCCTTTTAAGAAAATGCTGAAGAGAAATGAAAGGATACTGAACACACATGAAAGTATATAACTCATTGTAAAGGTAAGACTAAGTCAAATTCAGAATACTCCAAAACAGTGATGGTGATACATATAACTTTTAACTCTAGTGAAAAAGTTAAAAAACAAAAGTATTAAAAATAACCATACCTATAACAATTTATTCATGAATAGACAACATATAAAAGATGCAAATTGTCATATCAGTAATGTAAAATGTAGGAGAAAGAGAAGTTAAAATGTAGAGTTTTGTATACAGTTAAAAGTTAAGTTGCTGTCAAATTAAAATATACTTATTTTAACTACAAGATGTTTTATATAAGCATCATGATAACTACAAAGAAAACACTGTAGCTATGATTTAATAATAATAATAAAAAGAAAACACTGTAGCTGATAGACAAAAGCTAAAGAAGCAAAGCATACTACTCCAAAAAAAAGTCATTAAATTACAAAGGATAACAGTAAGAGAAGGAAAAAATGGAATAATAGAAACTATTGAAAATCATTTAACAAAATGACAGTAGTAAGTTCTTACTTATCAGTAATTACTTCAATGTAAATAGATTAGATTTTTCATTCAAAATACATAGAGTGGCTGAACAGATTTAAAAAACAAGATCCAACTGTATGCTGCCAAAAGAGACAGAGCTTTTGGCATAGTCTGAAAGCAAAGGGATAGAAAAAGATATTACAAGAAAATGGAAATCAAACATAGCAGGAATGACTATATTTATATTAGACTAAATTGACTTTAAGTAAAAAACCATCATCAGATACAGTAGTCATTATATAACAATTAAGATGTCAGTTACTCAAGAGAATGTATCAATGTAAATACTTAAGCACCTGACATTAGAGCACTTAAATATATATATCAAGTATTAACAGAACTAAAGGAAGAAATAGAAAACATTATAATAAAAGTAGAGGACTTGAACAACTCGCTTTGAATAATGGGTAGATCATTCTGACATAAAATCAACCAGAAAGCAATAGTCTTAATACTATATACCAAATATATACAGAACCTTCACCCAATAGCATCAGAATACACATTATTTTTAACTGCACATCAAACATTCACCAGAATAGATCACATTAGGCTACAAATTCTTAATGAAAAAAGAAAGTGAAAATCTGATAGCAAGTATGTTTTCCAGCCACAGTGGTATGAAAGTAGAAGTCAATAGCAAGAGAAAAATTGGAAATTTTCAAACATTGTGGAAATTAAACAACCCACTCCTGAGCAACCAATTGGATCAAAGAAGAAACCAAAACAAAAGTCAAAACTATTCTGTGACAAGTGAAATTAGAAACACAACATACCAAAACTTACAAAATATTGCAAAATCAGTTCCAAGAGGAAAGCTTATAACAATGAACACCTTCATTAATAAAGAAGAGAGGTCTCAAATAAATAACTTTACACCTCAGCAAACTAGAAAAGAACAGACTAAGCTCAAAATCAACAGAAGAAAATAATAAATATTAGAGCATAAACAAATGAAATAAAGACTAGAAAAACAATGGAAAAGATCAGTGATACTAAAAGATGTGTTTAAGAAAATACACAAAATGGGCAAACTCTTAGCAAGGCTAAGCAAAAAGAAGACTCAAATAAATAAAATTATAAACATAAATGAAAAAGGAAACATTACGACTGATACTACAGAAATACAAAGGATTATAAAACAGTATTATGAACAGTTAATATACCAACAGATTGGATAACCTAGAACAATCCTTTGAGATTGTAATCTCTGCACAGTAGCAATTTAAGCCAGAGATAACCTGTGTGTTTGAGTATAATATTCCTTATTCTTTCCCTCTAGATTCCGTCTCCTGGGAGCCTCCTCCACTGCATGCATCATCTCAGGCAATACTGTCGCTTGGGATAACCCAGAACCTATTTGTCAGAGTGAGTTGAAATATTCCTTTCTATCATTTTACCAATACAATCTGATCTCCTCTGGAATTAAATAAAAACTTTAATCAAATTCCTTTTGTGTAGTCTGTCCTTCTGACAGCTGAAGACCGCTGTCATGTTTTCAGAAATTCCTATGAGGTTACTGGCAACTCTTAAGTTCTTCCTGATCCCGAGTGCTTGCACAAAAGCTTTGAACCTTATTTTTTTTATTTCAGTGAACTTGAAATTGTGTTAGTTCTATCATCCCTGGTATAACAGTCCTTCTGCCAGACATAACTGTAAATATCTTAAGCAATGATAAGATTCAAGGTCAGTGAGATTGTGGAGAATGGACCAAGAGATTGATAAACCTTAAAATCCTCATTCACCATAACCCTCAAAAGTAGGCATACATTTTAACCTACTTCTTAGAATTTATACTTAGGAAATAAACAGATTTTCCCCCCCAAGGAGTTCAGTGTAAACTTTTCTTAACATAATTATTTATAATGGTAACTATATTAAAGTAACCTAAATGTACTACTACATGTTTCAAGCTATAGTCTGGAAATCATCTCCTGAAAGGAAAAAGATATGTTACAAAGGACTACTATAAAGAATTACCTAAAAAACATAAAATACCCATGCAGAATTAGAAAAAGTATATCTGTGCACTGGAGTGCTACACAGCCATAAAAAAATGAAAACACAAAAAGCACTTAATGATATATAAAGATGTGTGTTTTATGTGAAAGAGAATCAGACGACAGAAGAGCATATATAACAAGATCTTATCTTGTTAAAAAAATAATTCACCTATACCTGGATAGGTGTAGGTATATTTTTATATTTATCTCTAATTCTGCAAACTTTCTGTAGCCAAACTCTGACAAAAGGTGTAAGTCCTCTTGGCAAAGGCTAAGGAAAGACTTACAATGTATACTTCTGCCTGTGCAGTGGGCTGCTTTCCTCGGGAACACCCAGTCCCCATTCATGAACTAGTTCAAGTTGGAATGGCTGGAGAACCACAATCCTCTTTTGCCTCTTTTCAAGCCACACTTCTGTTCAATAGACCTAAACTGCTTATATATGCAGATCAATTAACACTTTAGTCAGTTATCCATTTACTTCAGTTTTAAAGACTTCATGATCAATTAGCCAATGACAAAGATCTCTGCAGTCTAATCATTCTGACTGCTGTGTCAACTCTACTGGCCATGCTGAGGTCCTTTTGTCCTCACTGAATTTGGAGAGCCTAGTTCAATGGCAACAGTTCCCCATTGTCATTTCTAGGCTACAGAGAATTAGCCATCTCAGAGTTTTTCAGAGATGACGAAACTCTCTGTATGAATGTACTTCTCCAGGCATTGGGTAAAAGGGCTACCCTTCCACACACTATGCCCCCGCACTGTCCCTCACCACTTCTGACCAGAAATGACCTTCAGAGTGGTGTAATTGTTGCTTAATTTCTGCCTCTCAAATACCAGGCTGATTTCTTATGCTCTAACTGTAATTCAAAACCATATAGAGAAAGTTAAGTCTAGGAAACTTAGTTCCACATTAGCCTGGTTGACACTGTGCAAAACCATGGATAATTATAACTTTTATATAACTCAATCCTTCCTCCCTCCCTCCGCACCTCCCTCCCTCCACACCTCCCTCCCTTCCTCCCTTCCTTTCTTCCTTCCTTCCTTCCTTCCTTCTTTCCTTCCCTCCCTCTCTCCCTTCCTCTTTCCTTCTTTCCTTCCCTTCCTTACTCTCTTTTATTTCCTTCCTTCCTTCCTTACCTTCCTTCTTACTTCCTTTACCACACTGGCAACCAAACTTTGGTTGGAATAGAAGTCATCTTTGTCTTGTTCTCCATCTCAAAGAGAATAAGTGTACACTTCATTAACCTGATGTGTCTTGTAGGCTTTTTGTAGATAACCATTTTCAATTCAAGAAAGTTTTCTTATATTCTATATTGCTAAAAATTTTTGGCTTTGAATTACATTGAAGTTTATCAAATAATTCCACTACATGTATTGAAGTAATCATAATCTATTTCTCCTTTGTCCTGTTAATTCATAAATTCATTCTATTAAATTTTGAAAGGCAAATTTCAAATTTGACATTATTTCAATAAGTCAACTTTGTCATAATATTAATCATTTTATATATTATAAATATACTTTTCTAACACAGTTTTAGATGTTTTATTTAGATGTAATTCGTATTTGCAAAAAGTTATCTTTTTAAAGAACACAATTTGGTGGGGTTTAGGATAGTCACAAAGTTGTATGCTACATGTGTCTAAATGTTGTCTAAATGTTTGCATCCATCTGAAATTCAAATGTTGACTCTCATTCATACGGTGATGGTTTGGGTGGTGATTAGGGCATGAGAGTTGAGCCCTAATGAATGGGATTAGTGTGCTTATCAAAGAGCTCCCAGAGAGCTCCTTGTCCTTTTTGCCATTTGAGGGGACACTAAATCTGATGAAGCCTTGATCTTGGACTTCCCTGCCTACAATATTGGGAGGAACAAATTTCTGTTGTTTATAAGCCACCCAGTTTATTGTATTTTGTGATAGAAGCTCAAACAGACTAAGACATTGTGCAACAAGCACTGTTAAATAATTCTAGAACACTTTCATTGCCCCATTCCAAATATATTAGGTCAATTGAACTGTATATGTTTTCTTACAATGTACTTATGAGATTTTGATATCAAACTTATGGTAGTCTCATAAAGCCAGGTGCTAGTATTTCATGTTCATTTCCCTGTAAAATTTTTTATAAGATTATTATTATTTACTCTTTAAAATTTTTAAAGAATTCACTAGTAAATCCATTGGAGGGGGGGAGTCTGGAATTTGTTTTGTTGGAAGGTCTTTGTTTTTTTATTGTTGGGGATTCATTGAGGGTATGAGAAACCAGGTTACACTGATTGCATTTGTGAGGTAAAGTCCCTCTTACAATTGTGTTTTGCCCCCAAAAGTTGTGGCACACACCAAAACCCCACCCCTTTTGCTCCTTCCCTCTCTCTGCTCCTCCTTTCCCCACCCCTCCCTCCTTCTTTTTCTCTCTGCTCTCCCCTTCTCCCCACCCCTACTGTGTCACTAATTGTCATTAATTGTCCTCATATCAAAATTGAGTACATAGGATTCATGCTTCTCCATGCTTGTAATGCTTTACTAAGAATAATGTGTTTCACTTCCATCCAAGTTAATACAAAGGATGTAAAGTCTCCATTTTTTTTAATGGCTGAATAATATTCCATAGTGTACAGATACCACAGCTTGTTAATCCATTCCTGTGTTGGCGGGCATTTCAGCTGTTTCCACATTTTGGCGATTGTAAATTGAGCTGCAATAAACAGTCTAGTGCAAGTGTCCTTATGATAAAAGGATTTTTTTCCTTCTGGGTAGATGCCCAGCAATGGGATTGCAGGATCAAATGGGAGGTCTAGCTTGAGTTCTTTGAGAGTTCTCCATACTTCCTTCCAAAAAGGTTGTACTAGTTTGCAGGACCCATCAGCACTGTAAAAGTGTTCCCTTCTCTCCACATCCACACCAGCATCTGCAGTTTTGAGATTTTGTGATGTGGGCCATTCTCGCTGGGGTTAGATTGTATCTCAGGGTGGTTTTGATTTGCATTTCTCTAATACTTAGGGATGACGAGCATTTTTTCATATGTTTGTTAGCCATCCATCTGTCTTCTTTAGAGAAAGTTCTATGTCTCTTGCCCATTGATATATGGGATTGTTGGTTTTTTTCATGGGGATTAATTTCAGTTCTCTATAGATCCTAGTTATCAAGCTTTTGTCTGATTTAAAATATGCAAATATCCTTTCCCATTGTGTAGGTTGTCTATTTGCTTTGGTTGTTGTCTCCTTAGCTGTACAGAAGCTTTTGAGTTTAATTAAGTCCCATTTGTTTATTTTTGTTGTTGTTGCAATTGCCATGGCAGTCTTC
>CAUYON010107909.1:0-35923 GCA_963573935.1 Arctocebus calabarensis
TTTTTTTTTTTTGAGATAGAGCCTTAAGCTGTCACCCTGGAGAGAGTGCTGTGGCATCACAGCTCACAGCAACCTCCAATTCCTGGGCTCAAGCAAGTCTCCTGCCTCCGCCTCCCAAGTAGCTGGGACTACAGGTGCCCACCACAACGCCCAGCCATTTTTTGGCTGCAGCCACCATTGTTGTTTGGTGGGCCCAGGCTGGATTTGAACCCTCCAGCTCAGGTATACATGGTTGGCGCCTTAGCCTGTTGAGCCACAGGTGCCGAGCCAACTTTATAAAATACCTTAAATGTGTTAAGTGCATTCTTGAGTTGCCGAGAAAGGAAGGGAAATCCTCAAAGGCTAAATATGTAGCAGCAATGTTAATCTGGAAAAACAAACCTAGCAATTCAGATCTTGGATTTATTGGTCACTTAGATACTGAAGACAACGCCTAGGACTCAAGTAGGGTGGGAAGCTAGAGACTTCCTTATATATACTCAATATATATCTTATTAGAGAACTCCACATAAGGCTAGAACCTCTTGTGTGAGAAGGTAAACTAAAAAAATGAATCTAGGTACATAGCCAGAACAGTTGTCTATTTTGAAATTAACCCTAGAAGGAATGGTAAAGTGTTACCCCAGAGAGTTTGTACCCACACTTGCCCCCACTCTGCTCATGCATTCAACACATCAAACTTATTTTAAATGGACCCAGGGGATGGCAATAAAAGTTCTCTCTGAAAGTATAGGCCAGCCATCTGAGCCCTAAAAGAAAACCTGATATAAAATTTCATAACTAAGAGCTCACAGAAAAGGCAAAAATCACAAAAGGAAACAATGTATAAGAAGTGGGAATCAGAAGAAACTCCAAATGGAAGGAATAGACCCACATAGATTCTGGACACTGGAATTATCCAGTACAAATTGCAAACCAAATGCATCATAACTGGCTAAAGCAATAAAAGATTTCATTGGAACTCTAAATTAACAATAAGATATTAAAAAAAGATAGAAAATTTAGAAAAATAACCAAATAGATTGTTATAGGCAAGTCAAAGGATATATTAAATAGAAGATTAGACATATCTGAAAAGAGAATTAATCAATTAGAAGCTAAAGAAATTATGCAAAATGTGAATAAGAAGAGATAAAACCACGAAGGAAGAGTTCCAAAAAGAAGATTAGTGACAATGTTTCAATACATATAGTTAGAGCACCAGGTTAGAAAGAGGAAGGTTAAAATAATATTCTAAGAGATAACGGCAGAGATTGAGAGATAGCATGAATCCTGAAGCCCCATTTTAAGCCCTTTTACAGCAGTAGTTCTCAACCTTCCTAACGCCGCAATCCTTGAATATAGTTCCTGTGGGTCACGACCCACAGGTTGAGAACCACTGTTTTAGAGAATCTGACCTTTACTGGAGGGGACTAGGGAAGCCATAACGTATTTTAACCGCAGGGAAACACAATTAGATTTCCATTTATAAAGGTCACTTTCTCTGCAATCTGAAAAATGGATCATAGCTGGGGGAAGGCGGTCAGATTTTCCCAAGGAGGGAGCTGCAGTTCCTGGGAACAGATGGATTTGACAAGTATTTAGGAGGCAAAATTCACAAAACGTAACCAGGTAGAAGTGAGGGGTGAGGATTCTTATACATTTTTCCCTGTTAAGTTTGCTTCTTTTATCTAAGCACAATTATTTACTTCCCAAGCTAAATTCTATGTCTCTTTTCATATTTAGCTTACTACATTGCAAACCCTTAGATACCGGAAATATAGCATCACCCATCTTTCTTATAACTTTCTATTTTTTAATTGTGTAAATTCCAAAGAAATTACAAATATTTGTATCTGCCTCTCTCCTCCAGCCTGAGCTCCTTGAGGGCAAAGACTATGCCTTATTGATTTTTGAATTCTTAATCTTTTTCATTTTATTCAGCATACAATTCAGACTCTGGCAGGGATTCAGGGAGACTTGCCCTGTCAATATCGATGTGTTAACAGTGACTTTTCTTTTTTTTTTTTTGAAACAGAGTGTCACTTTGTTGCTCTGGTGAGAGTACTATGGTGTCAGCCCAACTCACAGCAACCTCAGAACTCCCGGGTTCAAGTGATCTTCTTGCCTCAACCTTGGAGCAGCTGGGGCTACCTTCAGGGGGCTGCCACAGTGCCTGGCCAATTTTTTTTTCCTAGTAGGGATGGGGTCTCTTGGGGTCTTACTCTTGTTCAGGCTGGTCTTAAACTCCTGAGGTCAAGGGAATCCTCCTTCCTTGGCCGCCCAGAGTGTTAGGATTACAGGCGTGAGTCACCGTTTCTGGCCAACACTGACACTTTTTCATTAAAAAGGATGAGTTCGTGGGATATGCAGGGTCCAAATTACAAAGGAAAGCACACAAAGGGTTGGAACTTCATCCTGAGGTCAGCGAAGACCCTAAGAGCAGAGGAGAGCCCTGGTCAGGTTTGTGTTTTTAGTAAAACAACCTGAGCAACCATTTGAAGTGACACTAGAGAGGAGGTCATGATGATACCAAAGAAAGTTGATGAGAGAAGGAATCAAGATGGCAGCAGTGGCAATAAAGAAGACAGAGCAGGGCAATTATACTATTTCAAAGGTACAACGTCAAAACTCAAGTTACCATTTGAATGCAGAAAACAAAGGAGAAAGATAAATTGTGAATGAATCCTATTCCTACCTTAAGATCTGGGGGTACTCTTCAACTAAATGGGAAATTCAGGATAGGGAGATATTTTAGGGACTACGTTGGCTACTGTGGTGTCTGCAAGTGTGAATCACTGTGAATCTTGAAAATCACTACCAAACTATCTGACCCATTGTCCGGTTACAAAGGAATGAGGGCTCCATAGACAACCAAGGAGGCAGTCATGACATATAATGGCCCAGCTTGCATTGTTCTGCCTTATGGACACCTCACCATGAATATAAAGCTCCATTTCTGTGTCTGGATCTTCAGATTTCCACATATTTCCCTGGCCCTTCCTTCAGCATTCTGGAGATCTGAACCCACCAACAAGACACTTACTTCCACTTCTTGGCAGAAGGTAGCATTGGGTCCATACTGCAGCTGGCATTGGTGGTGGACGTCATAGATCACTCCAGGGGCGATAACCTTGGACTTCAAGCCTTTCTTTTTGGGAATGTCATCAAGACAGAACCCCCAACCTCGGCTAAGAACAAATTCATGGAAATGAGAGCAGTTGCTTATGAGTCCTTTCATCTTTCCTCTTACATTTAACAGAAACTCCCAGCCCTCTAGTTTACTGTTTGTCCTTTTAGACAATCGTATTTGTACAAAGCAGAGAGCTCTCTGGGCCCAATGGGGGAATTAATTTTTTATTTTATTTTATTTTTTTTTTTTTTGAGACAGAGCCTCAAGCTGTCACCCTGGATAGAGTGCCGTGGCATCACAGCTCACAGCAACCTCCAATTCCTGGGCTCAAGTGAGTCTCCTGCCCCTGCCTCACAAGTAGCTGGGACCACAGGCACCCGCCACAACGCCCGGCCATTTTTTACTTGCAGCCGTCATTGTTGTTTGGCGGCCCGGGCTGGATTCGAACCTGCCAGCTCAGGTGTACGTGGCTGGCACCTTAGCCCGTTGAGCCACAGGCGCTGAGCCAGGAATTAATTTTTTAAATGCAAACCATACCCAACAGCATAAGTTTAGCTGTTATCTGGGAAATATGAGCAGTGGTGATTAGAAAATTATTATCCTATACCGTTGGGGTTTGAGTGACCACTTCTGATGTGTCCTGGTTGTTCCTGCCAGTCTCCAAGGACTTAATTTACAATCAGCTCATTAAAAAGTCTCACAGAAACAAGAGCAGTCAGGGAAGGGACAGGACATTCACCCAGCCGTGGAGGGAGGGCAGAGCCCATCCAGATCTCAAGGTCAGAAAGCAGAAGGGGTGTCCCTTCTGACACCTCCCTGGCACCATGGCCTGCGGGATGGACATGAGCCTCTCCCAGGCCTCGGCTCCTCTGCGTAAAAGTCAAAGCAACTCCCAATTTTAAGAAGACTCCAGTGAGGCTGCCCTGAAGCACACCGTCACTTACTCCAAGAAGCGGGTGATATACTCCTTGCTGCACGTGGACCAGGTCAGTGGGGCGGGGTCGTACTGCAACTGGCGGGACATGATGTACGGGTGCCTGTCCACAGGCTCGCAGTCATTCTCCTTCCCGTCGTGCTGGATGCCGAAGCTGACGGGAGCCCGAGAGCACAACGGTAACAAAGGGTAGGCATTGAACAGGGAGAAATCCCATGGTTTCCCCAAAGCCATGATAACCCACAGAGAGCTGCTCCTGTACAGAGGGCAACTGTTTACAAAGTGAGACTTTACAATTGGAGGGCACAGAGAACACAGTTGGTTCAAACATGCAGCTATGGGAACCACATGGCTAATTCAGAAAAGTCTGTTTGGCAAAAAGCTAAGACAACTGTCTTGTCGTGACCCACAGGAAGTGTATTAAAGGGTCACGCACTAGGAAGGTTGAGAATCACACTAAGAGCTTTGTTGAGTCAGGAATCAGGAGGGTGAATCCCACTCCAGCTATGTGGTTTCTCCTGCTGCCCCAACCACAGCACACAGCACAGAAAAACAAAACCTTCCTTTTCCCTTTTCATCATAATTGAAGAGAGAGCATGAAAGAGGAAACTTTTTCGACGGCCAGCAGCTTTGAGGGATGGATTCCTTTCTCCAATTGCTACAGGCGTCTTCCAGTAGCTGGCACGTTAGGGAGACCTCCTAGCTCAGTGGTTAAGACTGAGGTTTTTGAAAACAAATGACCTGGATTTGAATTTCAGCTTGGCCACCTAATGACCTGGGAGTTACTGAAACTTGCCTCATTTTCCTCTCCTGGAAAATGGGGTTATCGTCCTTGTAGTGCTAGGGTAAGGTCGTAATAGAAGAAAGTTTGAAAAACCACTTAGCAAGGTGCCTGGCACATAATAAGAGCTTCATAAATTAGAGGAATTTTTAAATTATTGCTTTTTTTAAAAAACCATAACTGATTTTCCTTTTCCATATGAGAAAGTTTAGACTTTGAATTTTGTCAAAAGACACACAGCCCATTAGTGGTGTGTTCTTGTCCATGTGATGTCTCTGGTCTGTTCCCTGACCTCCACTGCCAGTGCTGACCTGGGGAAACAGCCTTAAAGCCCCCTGATGGGTTAACTGTCCACCACAGCCAGGGACTGCTTGGTAAAGAAGCCAGCTCAGAAGCATCTGTTTGTAAGCTCCACTCTCAGCATCCCCGCAGAATGCATTTTAAAGTTTCCACAAGAACTCTCTCTGAAGCCTTAAACCTGATGTTGGCTCAAATTTCCAAATCTGTAGGGTCTTGTATTCTTCAAAGTGAAATTCAACTCTTCTGACTATGAAGCTCACATCCAACTTTAATGAAATCTTCTGATTAGCATTAGCACCTCTTGCAGAGAAAAGTCTTCGGAGGATTTAGAGATTTTCTTTCTTTCTTTCTTTTTTTTGTTTTTTTGCATTATGATATTATGGACTTACTTACCAACTCTAATCATATTCCACATAAATGGAAAACTTTCCAAGGAACCAAAGACTTAATCTACAAAGCTCTTGCCACCCACCCACAAAGAATGTGAGTCAAGGAAAGCTTCATTCTGAGCAGATTTTCCCCAGACTGTTGCAAACCCAGTCCTATTCGGCTCATGATGTATTCTACAAGTTAACTGTTCAAGTTAGTATAAATCTTAAACTGCAAGCAAGCTTCTGAATATCCGCATGAATAATGGTCTTAGCTATGAATATTCTAATACACCAAGTCATACAGCTGGGCCTATACACTGGGCGACTTCAAAGCTATACTTAAAATATATCAGTTCCCCCAAAGCTCATGTTGTTCCATCAAAAGTCTTCAATTAATTAAAGCATTTTATCCTCTAGCTTGGTCACCCATCTGCAGTCCATCTTGCAAGAATAAAGCAGCACTCCTAACAAATGTCCCTCTGATCTGTGTCTACAATCTCCTAATGGGTGATGCAGTCCTGTCACTTGGAGCAGTGGGTCAATGAGGGTAGGGGATAAGGAATAAAAGGCTTGTTTCTCCAAGGTATTCACAATCCAGGAATGCACTTTCTAGCATGTGAGATAGAGTCTGAACAGCATTGGGGCTAGAGAGCCCTGTGTGGTCTGAAACAACTTACAGGTTATTGGATTAGCCAACTTTACTTCATCTTCCATGTTCCAATTCCTTTAAGGTAGATTTGCCAAATTACAGACATGAAGTAGAAAGTTAAGTGATGGCCTGGGTTTCTGGGTATAACTTGGTTGAAAACCTCCATCCCTTGCCTCTCTCATTAATGCTTCTATGGTGCATTGGAAGCAGCAGAAAATGAGAACAATGAAAGTATGAACACAATCTTTTCTAACTCATTCAGGACATACCAATTTTGTACATATAACGAGCAAAGCTCTATAGCTGAGGAAGGTTATTAGGTGGATTTTGCCTTTTATATGTTAATACATATCACCATATATAAATGAAAGAATTTTACGTCTCAGGTTTTAAAATTTCCTCTTGGAAATCTACCTTTATTTATTTATTTATTTATTTATTTGAGACAGAGCCTCAAGCTGTCACCCGGGGTAGAGTGCCGAGGCATCATAGTTCACAGCAACCTCCAATTCCTGGGCTCAAGCAAGTCTCTTGCCTCCGCCTCCCAAGTAAGTGGGACTACAGTTGCCCACCATGACACCCCGCCATTTTTTGGTTGCAGCCATTATTGTTGTTTGGCGGGCCCGGGTGGATTCGAACCCGCAGCTCAGGTGTACGTGGTTGGTGCTTTAGCCTGGTGAGTCATAGGCGCCGAGCCAGAAATCTACCTTTATTTTTGTTAACTCATTTTAGGGGCCTAATAAAGGTGATATGAGATCTTAGGTATTGATGGCTGCTACAATCTAGGGCCCTCACAAATGGATTTCTAAGTTTTCTCTCAAAATAATAGTCCATGTTACATGGAATTTTCTACATGTACAATGATACTATCTTTGAACAGGGATAGTTTTGTTTCTTCCCTTCCAATCCATATGCCTTTTATTTCCTTTTCTTGCTTTACTGCACTGGCTGAAACTTACAGTATGTTGATTAGCATATTAACTGCCATGTAAGTTGTGTGCAACTCATGCTAGTTTTGAGTCTGGGGTCTCATGAAACATCTATAATTCACATGTCTTTTGACCTTGGGTATCTCGGGAACTGGATGGGCCCCAAGGAAAAGTTTTTTTTTCTAGTGTGTCAGTCAAGGTGATAAGAAGTGGGGAAAATAGATATTTTTGCTTTGTTTCTGATCTTATAGGGAATTTATTCAGTCTTTCACCATTAAATATAGTGTTAGCAGTAATTTTTTAATAGATGTTCTCTATCATATTGAGGAAGCTTATTTTTGAGAGATTTTATCATGAATGGATGTCAAATTTTGTCAAATGCATTTTTCTGTATCAATTGACATAATCATGCAATTTTTCCTCTTAAGCCTGTTACTATAGTTGATTACACCCTTTGATTTCCAAATACTGAGCCAACTTTGCATCCCAGGAAAAATCTGGTTATTGTGTCTAATTCGTTTTTTCCTATTTTGCTAAATTCTATTTGCTAATATTTTGTTAGTTTTTTCACATGTAATCATTAGAACATTGATAAAATATCTCAGATTGCATGTAAAGCCCCCACACTGTACCCCATGGTTGAACTAATGTACACAGCTATGATTCAATAAAAAAAAAAAAAAAAAAGAATATTGTTAATGTTTTTATTTTTGTACGGTCTTTGAAATTGGTAATAAGGTAATACTAGCTTCAAAAAAATGAATTAGAAAGTGTTCCCTTCTCTTCTACTCTAGTGGATTTATGCCAAGTTACTGACAGGTCTTTTGTTTTAGCATTTGAAAAATATTTCATTACTTCCTTTGGGCCTTCTCCTCCTCCTCTTCCTTCTTATTTTCTTTAGAAATGGGGTCTTACTTTCTCACCCAGGCTACACTGGCATGATCATGGCTCACTGACTACAGACTCAAGCAATTCTCCTACCTCAGCTTCCCTAGTAGTTGGTTCTGGACTACAGGCCTGTGCCACCATACCTAGATAATTTTCGTGTTCATTTTTTTAGGAGACAAGGACTTGCTATGTTGCCCAGGTTGGTCTCAAACTCCTGACCTCAAAGGATGTTTCATCCTCACTTCCTAAATAGCTGGGATTACAGATATGAGTTACCATACCTGGCTAAGCTTCCACAGTTCCCATTACTTCTGTCTCACTGCTTTCAAGATTTTCCTTTGTCTTTGAATTTTAGAAGTTTAATTATGATAGGTTTTGGCATGGATTCTTTTAGGTTTTAGCCTATTTGGGTTTCTTTCAGCTTCTTAAATCTGTAAGTTCATGTTGCATCAAATGTGAGGAGTTTTCAGCCGTATGTTGTTTGGGTACTTTTTCAATCCCATCTTCTTTCTCCTCCTTTTCTGAGACTCCATGACACATATATAAGATGTTTCATTATAATTTCATGGGTCCACAAAGCTTTATTCAATTGTTTTTAGTCTATTTTTATTTCTTCATATTGCAAAATTTCTACAGTTCTATTTCCCAGTCCACTGATTCTTTCCTCTTATCTCTCCACTCTTCTTGTTGAGCCCATTCACTGAGCTTTTTATTTCAAGCATTGTATTTTTCAGTTCCACAATATCCATTTGATTCTTCTTTATATCTTTTAGTCCTTAGCTGAGACATACTATTTTTTCATTTGTTTAGAGGCTCTCATTTTTATCATGACTGCTTTTAAATCTTTGCCAGCTAATTCTTACATTTCTTTTGTCTTAGTATTATCATGTATTTACTTCCTTTTATTTCATTTAGTTTGAGATATTCCTCCTTCCTGGGCTGATGAGTTATTTATATTGAAACTTAGAAGGTTTAATATTATGCTGTGGATCTTATATAAATATTCCATTTTAGCTGGCTTCTGTGACACTTCTCTGACAGAGGAAAAGAGCTGCTGATGTCAGTGACTTGACTAGAGGCTATCGGGGCCAGGTCCTTCCACATTGAAGGACTGGGAATGTTTGTATGTTTTCACATAAGAATAACTTTCATTTTTTCAGGTTATATAGTTCTTTCCATTTCAAGAACTATATTCTTGCCTTTTCTAAATTAGCATTCTGTCCTACTTCTCTTGCATCTCCAGTTATTACTTAATTATAAATAAGTCACTTACATTCTCTGCCTCTGAATGTCTGCCAATTAAGGATCCCAGGATATGTCATGTTTAACTACAATGATCTAGCAAGTTATAATACATAAGAAATTGTGAATTCAATTTCCCCATTTTACAGATGAGCAGAAAAGTGTAGACAGGTGAGGGGAATTATCTAAGGTCATAATACTGGTTTATAGAAAAGCCAGAGAAAGCACTCACCTTCTCCAACTCTCAAAGTAATATAATGTAGGTAAAATCATTTTAGAAAATTCAAATGTTTTATTGAAAAAAATGGTTAGCAAGCCCAGGCTGGAGAGGTCAGGCCTGGAATTATCCAGTCTCCAGGGTTCTTCTCAATCTTGTCTTTTGTCTAGTTACACAGTCAGAGTATCCCCAGCTCTCTTCCTTTTTTACAGGGAGGAGATTGAAGCTGGTGGTTACATGACAGGCAGGGGGTAAAGTCCAGTGGTTTATGTGACTCCCCACTCTGAGTTTCCAATTAGTATGGTGCTCTCTTATTTGTGGTTAGAAAATACACTGACAAATAAATAAGCTAAGCTCTTTCCTCCATAGGAACCTCTGATCCCTCGTGAGTTCAGAATCCTCATTTTATATCTTCACTCAAACATTCTGAAACCTGCCATCAAGGAATTCACCTAGTCGAATTCACACATTTATGTAACAGCCTAGACATCCTGTTAACTGCTGTTTGCTTTGTATGGTCCTTCCAAGTTTACAGCAATTTTCAGTCTCTTATGTATTCCATGCTCTCCATTGATATTCATAAGTAAAAGAGGCTAACAATAGTACCTATTTTTAAAGGTTGTTGAAAGGATTCAATGACACAATAAAAAAGCACAATGGAATAAAAGCACAAAAGCATTAGCTTCTGTGACCGTTTGTTAATATTAACACTATCCTTTCATAGGGCTAACCAGGGCTCATTCTGGAGTTAAACAGCTGAGTCAATGCCTATCTCCTTACCTCTGCTCCCTTCATTGTAGTGTAGAAACTTGGAGGGGTCTCTGTGGTTCTGTGCTATTTGGGGATACAAGTGGTCAGGGCAGAGGCCGTGAGGTGGGCTGTGATCCTCATCTTACACATGAAGAAGTGGGGGGTGAGGAGAGTATGTCTTAAGCCGCAGTGCAATCTGAATCTCCTGCCCACAAGGTTAAGGTGCCTTCTGCTCCCTATGCTGATACTAACACATGAACATGGTGAGAAGATCCTGGTTTCCTTGGCTCTTTACCTGTGTCCAAGCTCATGGGCAATCGTAAAAGCCAGAGGGAGTCCTGAGTCCTCATTGATGTTACAACTCCGGTGAGGCTGGCACATGCCTGACAGATGAGACAGACCCAGGGTCTCGCAGGGGCGATTGACACCAGCACAGATGTCTTTTCTGTGACAAGCAGAGAATAGAGATGCTCAGGTTCTAGGTATAAATTCACCTTCTATATGGTCTGTAAACCACACTTCAAATTTTTTTAAATGTCCATAGGAATGTAGGAAGCAAACGTTGAATGAACTAATATGATTCTGATTTTACCTTTCAATAAGTGAATTTCATGAATACTTTTTAAAAATGTGGCAAATGTCTTATTTTGAATTGCATTTGCTCTGGATTTCAGGAGGCCATATTATATGATTGGGCCAATAAGAGAAAATTTTATTGAAAACATTAAAGTTAATTTAAACTTTTAAATAGGGCAGGTACAATCAGCAGTGATTGGGGTATTTCAAATGTGAAACTCCTTTTTGGTCTTTCTGAGGTCTGTCTTCAAAATTTATCTGACAACTTTTTCTCATTCATAAAAAAAAAGCAATTGATCCCATCAACCTGTCAGAAAGTCAATTCAATAGTCTATCCAGCTCTATGACACTAACAGCATAGCATCGTAGCATATGAGAAGATACATGAGTCTTCTTCCTCTCTCTCTCTCTCTCTCTCCCTCTCTCTCTCTCTTTCTCTCTCTCTCTCTCCCCTCTCCCACTCGGGATATTTCCTCTTTTCATCAGGAACTCACTTGTGCCTGAGCCTGGAAAATATCCAAAAAGAAAGGAAACATCCTAGGATCTCAGAATATGCTAGTTACAGCTTTTAAATACAAAGCCATGCTTCCATATACAGGTAGAAATTATTTCAAACACTGATACAAGTTTTGAAGGAGTCATTAATGAGTCATTTGATTTAGTACAGAGAACTCTTTGCCAAGAGTGACTAACATAAGCTAGTCATTTATGTTGTTAGTCACTTAGCCCATGAAGTTCTGAGCTTTAGCAATTGCTAACCTGCAGTTCGTGGGGTTTGTGTGGGCACCATTTCTAGTAACAAATAGTCTCTTGCTTTTTAAATTCCTTAGGCCATGGGAAGGATCCAGGCTTTGAGAGCTTGTGTGAGGTTTCAGTTCTCCAGGTGGCAATGGCTGGGACAATGGGATAGATGAAAGTGGCCAATGTTTCAGCTCTGCACTGCAAATGTGAATCCTCCCCCCTTACTAAGGGTAACCACTGCTCAGAAAGCTAGATCTATAGTCCAATCACTTAAATAATTTCTGGGTCTATAAGAGAACTAGTCAAATGCATATGCACCCCTGATGCGGGACGAATTTGTTACTATTTTATTCAAACAGTCCAGGTCTGCGTGGAGCTGCTGGGAAAGGATGATGGAGCTCATTGTTAGTGCACCGACTTCCTCATTTTGACATGGCAGGAGTCAGGTCCACTAAAGAATTGGTTATAGAGTACCTGCTAAATTTCCAGCACTAAAGAGGAAAAGAAAGGGTAACAAAAGGATTATAGAAATATGGTTCCTGTAGGCTAGAAGCTAAAGCTTCCAGAAGGAGATTAGCCGTTCCTCCACCATGCACCAGAGTCATTATGGAAGAGAAACTGTGCCTGGGCACACAGCCACTAGCTGCACATGGGGAAGAAACACGGGGTGTGCTCCAAGCCAAACCTGCCTACTACAAAATGCAGCTCTACAAAGAACTCTGTACATGTGAATCTCAGGACAGTCCCTCAGAGGCCAAGCTCTGTCGCACATCTCCTTCCCTCCCTGATCCTATTTTTTCAGAGCAGTGGTATTCAGTGGGGGAGAGTGATCTTGCTCCTAGGGGACATTTGGCAATGCCTAGAGATGTCAGAACTTGGGGGAGGGAACTATGGCATCTCACAGGGAGAGGTCAGACATGCTGCTCAATATCCCACAGTGCACAGGGCAGTGCACAGGGAGGAATCCCGCCCTAGAGCTTGGCAAGCTCTCCATTGTGGAGGAGCTGGTGAGGTTCATACTTCCAGGCAGCCAGATCCCTGTTCTAAGGAAGAAAAATGATGCTAAGTAAAAAGGAGAGCAGCTCTTTCACATGCAAATTGGGTAATAATTAAGAGTTGGCTGTTAGGGTCAAACTACCTGGTTAAGTCCCAGCTGCACTCATTAACAAAAATGAGATTGTGGGCAAGAGACATGCCTAGGCCTCAGTTTCCCTATATGTAAAATATGAGTCATTAATAGTAGTCAGCTCCCAGTGCGGCTGTGGAGAGAAGATGGGGCAACACTGCTCTAGTAGATGCAGCAGCCTGCCTGGTATCACACAGCTCACACGCACAGAGTCATTAACTCACAGCACAGTGTCATTAACGCACTCCTTCCCATGAATGAGGAAGAGAGCTGCATTGCTTCTGCTCAGACGCAGAAACACTTCCTACCCAGACTAAGACCTGCACCTGGCCTCTTGTCCAGGTCATCAGTGTCCCCAGGCTGTCTGCCAGTCCCCTAGAGCCCCAGAGCCTACATTTTACTCCTACCCCAATCTATTTCCCAGTGGAGCTACTTATCAATCCAAGGTGTCACAGATCCTACTACTATAGGTTATGTCAAAAACTTCCCTGGGAACACATTTGCATTTAGCCATGGTTTCATTCTTTCACTGGGTATAGTGGCTCACACCTGTAATCCTAGCACTCTTGGAGACTGAGGCTGGAGAATTGCTTGAGCTCAGGAGTTTGAGACCACCCTGAGCAAGTCAAATCCCACCTATAAAAAAAAAAATTAGCCAGGCATTGTAGCAGGTACCTGTAGTCCCAGCTACTTGGGAAGCTGAGGCAGGAGGGTCACTTGAACCCCCAAATTTGAGCTAAACTGATGCCAGTGCATTCTAGCCTGGCTACAGGGTGAGACTCAGTCCCTCCATCTCCCCCACACAAAGAATACTTTCACCAAAAAGAATGATTCTGGCTTGAAGATTTAGATGAGAGCAAGGCAACATTTAGATACAGAGGGGGCTGATTCTCACCCCTCGTAGATATCCTATGTGCTGGGATGATCCTCTTGAATGGAGGGATGACAGGCCCAAAATGTTCAGGAGCAGCCTATCCTCCACAGGGCCTTTTAGTGCATGAAGTTTTCTATAGCTAAAGGGCCAGACCAAGGGGCCTTCTCTCCTAGACATTCAGGACTTTTAGATTAATCTGCATAAGGTCCCCGATGAGAACTTACTTTCTCTCATTCTAATGTATGAGGAAGCCCTTTTTTGGTCTAGATTAAAATAGTGCCTAGTATATAGTAGGTGCTCAATAAATATTTATCGAATCAATGAGCAAAAACAGGCTTTGAAGAGTGAGGGTTGATCAGGAAAGTTTACTGGTTTCCCACAGCTATGAGTCCTGGAAGCTGTGATGGTTCACACCATAGGGCCTACATGTGATCAGAGTGAAAGCATAGCTCCAGGGGGCACAGAGGTGTAACCAAACCAGTCTGCTAACTCAAGAAGACCTGCTTCCTTATCCTGTCCTCAATATTCACCATGGATGGCTTAAAAAGAGAACTGATTTTGTTGGAAATCCCATTGGTTAAGAGTAACAGGAGCCGTTAATGAGGAAGCTGCAAACCCACTATCTGAGTGTATATAGAGATGCATGAAGAAGCCAGTTTTAGAGATTTAATAATTTCTGATATAGGAAAGAGGTCTGCATTTTGCCAGCAGATGCAGTTTATTAATAGGAAGAGCTTTGCTATATTAGCAAGTTTGCTGACCTGCCCCCTCTACTGGTGAGGAAGTCAGGAATTGATCAGATTATAGATGCTGCCTTGACAAATGACCAAGAATAGCAAAGAGTGGTGAGAATCTCATGAGTCTGAATACCTGGCAAGCATTTCACATGCCAGCCCTCCCCACCTTGCTGCCCCTAGGTCCCTCTTAGTCTCAGGTACCTGGTGAGAAGGACGGCCACATCGTGATGGACAGGGTTAAGGTCACTCTTGGGATTGATGCTCTTCTGCCACTTGCAGAAGCTAGACAGTGTCTTCTCTGCGTGATGAACTATTTTTAGTCCTTGCTAGAGAAAGAAGAGAGATTGGTACAGATGAGCTCACTGTGGACAGGGATTGTGCCTTGGGCTTTAGTCTCCAGAGGCATACAAGTGAGACGAGCTCAAAATGGGTACATCGGACATTTGATAGGCATTTGGCAGAGGCCAACTTGCTCCTTGTGTCTAACCCTCTGTTCTAAGCACTATCACTCTTATGACTTCCAGTAAAAGAACCTGAAGGGAAAAACTCGAGAACAGAAACTGCCACTGGAACAAGCAGCCCTTGAAGAAAAATTAAAAAGTACATTAGCAAAGACCAACAGCTGTTTGAAGTTCTATTTCTAGTGGCTTTCTGTCCAATACAGTTTTTAAGAGACATTTTTATTTCTAATGAAAAACAGATTTTCAGTAAAAATCTGCTTCTTCTCATGAGTTTTCCTACTAGACTAGGGTTGTGCCTGCTGTTTTCTTACCCAGGGTTTTCATCTTGGTTTGACACTGTGGGTGAGAAACAGAGGATAAAATAGTCCCTCCAGGTTTCTGACCAGTTGGGAAAACTGGTCATCTGACAACAACTAAGATGCTGTAGCAGGTGCCCCATCCTGCAGTTTCAAGGGCTTCTCAGGCCCAACTCAGCCCTGAGTCATTCTTCTGGCCCATAACTATTCCTGGGGATAGGAAAGGAGTTATTCCAATTTATCTGGATAAGAACTTGTTAAGTGGGGGAGAACAAAAAAGGGATAATTAGTGTCAGAGGGACTCTAGTTTACTATGACTATCCAAAGGAGAAATCCCTTCCCCTTTGTCCCATTTCTTGGAGCCTCCACATGGAGCCACTCTTGGTAACGGGTGGATTCCACCAAGAGGGTGACAGCCTCCTCTGGCCTACTCTAAAGTGTGTTTTACTCATAACTCCAGGACAGTCTCTGCATCAAATCATAAGCTTGCTTTTCCACCACTCTATATTTTGATGAGGCCCACACACAACTTCACTTGCCTGTTAAAGGCATTCCCATACCAATTAACTACCATCGACCACCTTCCTCTCATAAAGACACAGCAAGGTGGCTCCTCCTGCATGAAAATTCACTAAGCCACTCAACACAAAGAATTTAAACAGAAGAAACAGATTTAATTATTTTATAATCTTCATTGTTACATCATCCTACATAATGTGTGGCTGGGGAAGAGGAGGAAACTGGGGAGGTGAACCAGGTGTGGAGTGGATAACCTCCAATGTAACCAGCCAAGTTGTACTTACCCTAGTGACCCTCCCTGGACAATGGCAAACATCCCCACCCACCATAGTGGGCTGGCCAGGTAACATGAATCAGGAATGAAGGGATTGGTAAAGAAGGGAAGAAAATGGAGGGAGTGTCAAAGGGAGGAAGAAAAAGAAGAAAAAGAAGGAAGGAAACATTTCTTGATCATTTACCAAGTGTCAGATGCTTTCATATATGTGTTGTCATTTAATTATCTCTATTCAGCATTATTTGTAAAAAATATATTATTACTTTTATAAAATCAGAGGAAATTAAACCTCAGAGAAGTGAAGAACTAGCTCAAGTTCACTCAGCTCAGATATTGAATCAAAGTCTATGGCAACAAAGATTCCTAGATGAAACTTATAGTTGCAATTTGTCATCTAGCCTTGCTAGAATGGTGGCTTGGTACTAGCTACAGAAAGGAGAAGGTGGATTATCAAATAAAGCATTAACTATGATCAGATATCATTTAGGTCTGTTGTTCACCCTATATTTCTTTGTTTTGAATTGGGAGAAGAGTTCCCTTAGAGAATAGTCATTAATTTAACATTATCATTTGCAACTACCAATAGCATTACTGTTTATAATTGTTTCCCCAAAATGAAATAACTTAGGCATAAGTTAACAAAACATGTACAAAATCTGTATACTGAAAATTATAAACTACTAATGAAAAAAACCAAGGACCTAAATAAATGGAGAGACATACTGTGTTTATGGATTTGAAGAGTCAACATAGTAATGATATCCATTTATTATCTCAAGCTATTCATCTATAGCTTTATTGAAATTCCTACCAGAACTTCAGCAAGGAGTTTTGGAGACATACTCAACTTCATTCTAAAATTTATATGCAAAGGTGCAGGCCTCAGCTTAGCTAAAACACTACTGTAAAAAGAGAAATAAGGTAGGGTGAATCACTGCAACTGATAAAAGTGTGATACGGGTATAGGGATAAACACATAGGTCAGTGGAACAGGCAGAGAACTCCCAAAATTGACCCTCCCAAACACGCCCATCTGATTTTTGACTAAGGTAAAAAAGGAATTCACTGAAAGAAAGATAGCCTTTTTGATAAATCGTGCTGGTAGCAAGAAAAAAAATAGCTTAATTGAAAAATACATAAAAGATCTGAATAGACATTTCTCAAAAGACTTATGAATGGCCAACAGGTCTATAAAAAATGTTCAACATCACTAAAACTAATGTAAATTAAAACCATTGTAAGTTACCTCATAATTATTAGAATGGCTGTTATAGAAAAAGTAAAAGGTAACAAATGTTGGAGAAAATGTGGAGAAAAAGGAACCACTGTACCCTGAGGGCACATAAATGAGTATAGCCATTATGGAAAACAACATGGAGGCTCCTCAAAAAGTTGAAAATAGTGCTACCTTATGACCCAGCAACCACACCACTGGCATATATCCAAAGGATATAAAATCAATACGTAGAAGAGATATCTGCACTCTCATGTTCACTACAGCATTATTCATAGTAGCTAAGATAAAGAATCAACCAGGCAGCGCCTGTGGCTCAAAGGATTAGGGCACCAGCTCCAATTGCCAGAGGTGGCAGGTTCAAACCCAGCCCTGGCCAAAGACTACAAAAAAAGAAAAAAATAATGCATAAGATAAAGAATCAACCTACGCAGCTGTTAACAGATGAATGGATATAGAAAATGTGGCATGTATACATTACAGAATGCCATTCAGCCTTAAAAATGAGGGAAATACGAGTGGCGCCAGAGGCTCAAAGGAGTAGGGCGCTGGCCCCATATGCTGGAAGTGGTGGGTTCAAACCCAGCTCTGGCCAAAAACTGCCAAAAAAAAAAAAATGAGAGAAATACTTCATTTGTAATAATGTAGATGAACTTGAAGGACATAATATTGAAGGATATTATGTTAAGTGAAATAAGGCAGGCACAGAAAGATAAATACCACATAGTCTCATTTATATGTGGATCTAAAAAAGTAAAACTCAGAAGTAGAAAAGAGGGCCTGGCAGGTAGGGTTGGAGAGATATTGGTCAAGGGATTTAAAATTTCAGTTTAGAAAGGGTATTTCAAGAGACTTATTTTACAATATGGTGACTGTACAGTATTGTACTTAAAAATCAAGGGAGTAAATTTTAAGTGCTCCTGTTAGATTTTAGGCAGTTGTCTGTGTCCTTGGTTCTTGCTGTCCTCCTTGCAAAAGAATGATCAGACCCACCAAAGTTAGGCAAGCAGAAAACAAAGTTCATTGAGGAAGAGGAAAATAGGTTACAGAGCAAGAGCAAGATACAGGTTCACAAAGCAAGACACATTTGCTAGAGATGATGAATGGACCCTTCCTTGTTGGGACACAAAAGGCCTCGATTCTGACCAGGGGTTTTGTTTTATACTATTGGGACTAGACTCAGCCCATGGTTCAGAGGTCACTTTGGAACCATTGAGTCTTACTGCACATGTGGGCCTTCCATAACCTTTCTGAAAGCCCAATGGGGGTGTGAACTGCAGTGTAGATTAAAGCTAATGACATGATAATTAGCCTTAAGGTTGTTCTAGGTCACCTTCCATACTCTACTGTACCTCTGCAGCTCTGCCCATTGCCTGGAGTCCTCTGCTCCGCTTTGCTCTGGTAGGTAGATCAGTAGGGCGTTCACTCCTCCTCCCCAGGCAACGCTTGGGACAGGATTAAGCTGGGGCAGCACCAAGATGGGAGCCTAGGAGCCTTCCTTTTATCTTTTTTCCCTAGGGAAGCTAAAATCCTAACTACCTAACTTTCTCACCATAAAAAAGTATGTGAGATAATATATGAATTAATTAGCCTGATTTAGCCATTCTGCAATGTCTAGATATTTCAAAACACCATGTTGTACATCATAAATGTATATAAATTTAGATGCATAAAAATGAGGGGAGAGAGAGAGAGATTAAGATTGAGACTGAGAGAAAGAACCAAAAAAGATGCAAAAGTCTTGAAGAACAGCCAAAAAGGAATTACACCAAGTGTGAGAGAAAGACTTCCGGTGGTAACTCCAAATTATCCCGTCTTCCATATCTGTGTCCCAATGAGATTCTACATAATAACAATATATCCACATACCATGTGCTTACAACATAATGACTTGTAAATTATTTCCGTGTACTTCATCTCATATGATTTTCCAAACGACCACGTGAAGGTAGTTAGGAGAATGATGATGATTAAACCCCATGGACAGACGAGAAGAAGGTTTACTCTGGTAATTAGAATTGTTTGCTAATAGTTTGCAAATAGCAAAGCCATGTGCAGCACCTAGAATTTAAGATTTGTCACTTCCAAGACTCCTACTTAAAAGTTATATTCAGCCTAAACATTAAGAATGCTTCTGCATGGTTGCAACTGATTACATCAATGGTTATATTCGTAGTGTTTTCTTTTTTTACATATTTATGTTTTCTATAGCCCCCCCATTGTTTTATAAGTACCTCAAAGATGTCATTTTCTCTATAACTCTCTAATTTGCTCTTGTAGATGAGCAGGTATTGAAGCCCTGATGATGATTAAACACAGAATCTGAAAACTTAAGAGACTCTACCAGAATGCCTGGCAAGGTTTCAAAATACCTGTGGTGACTTATGAAATGCAACAATCATTAAACCAAAGACTTCTAAAGACAGCTAGATGTTTAAAGATTTTTGTATCTTCTAGATGGGTGTTGTTGTGGGCTCCTGTAGTCCCAGCTACTTGGGAGGCTGAGGCAAAAGAATCACTTAAGCCCAAGATTTTGAGGTTGCTGTGAGCTGTGACGCCACTGCACTCTACTGAGGGCAACATAGTGAGACTCTATCTCAAAAAAAAAAGAAAAATCTACGTGTCTTCTATATTCTAAAAACAGCTAGATAATTAAAGATCTGATCAGTTCTCAACCACATTCTCCTGACCCCTATCATTTGAAATGGAGTG
The DNA here is from genome assembly GCA_963573935.1 of Arctocebus calabarensis. NCBI lineage: Eukaryota > Metazoa > Chordata > Mammalia > Primates > Lorisidae > Arctocebus > Arctocebus calabarensis. The sequence continues at coordinate 19,724 of CAUYON010107909.1, forward strand.
GCACTTGCAAAAGTTAAAAAGTAACACTCTATTAATAATTAGGTTACCAGAGGCAAGATAGGGAAGCCTCTAAAGAGAGAACTCTTTAGACTTCATTAAAATTCTAGAGAGTCTTTGAAAGACTTTCTTCTTTTTTGTAGAGACAGAGTCTCACTTTATTGCCCTTGGTAGAGTGCCCTGGCATCATACAGCTCACAGAACCTCCAGCTCCTGGGCTTAGGTGATTCTTTTGCCTCAGTTTCCCAAAAAGCTGGGAAAACAGGTGCCTGCCACAATGCCTGGGTATTTTTTTTGTTGCAGTTTGGCCAGGGCTGAGTTTGAACCCGCCACCCTCAGTACATGGGGCCAGAGCCCTACTCACTGAGCCACAGGCACTGCCCAGAAGACTTTTTTCTATTTAACCTCACCAGGCCTTTGCCACTATCTTTCTAACTCAGCATTTGTTTTATTGTATGAAAGATAGTAGGAAGCAGCTGGGGAAGGTGGCTCAGCCTATAATTTCAGCTCTTTGGGAGACTGAGGTGGGAGATTGCCGGAGAACAAGAGTTTGAGACCAACCTGGGCAACATAGCGAGACAATTCCCCTACCTCTGCCCTGCCTCTACCAAAAAAAATCAAATAAAAAATTAGCTGTGCCTAGTGGCACAAGCTTGGATAGTCTTACCTATCAGGGGGCTGAGGCAGGGAAAGGAGGGTGGTTTGAGCCCAGGAGTTTGAGATTGCAGTAAACTATGATCAGACTGCTGCACTCTAGCCTGGGTAACAAAGTGAGACCCTGTCTCAGAAAAAAAAAAAAGGAAAAGGAAAGATGCTAGGAACAAAACATGATAAACTCTCACTCCAGGCACCAAGAAGTAAATGGTATAGTTGTCCTTCCACTTAAAATGGGGTTATGTCCAAAGTCAAAAAAATGCATTTAATATACCCCACCTGAGCATCATGTCCTAGCCTAGTCTATGTTAAACATGCTTAGAACTTACATTAGCCTAAAGTTGGGTAAAATCATCTAACACAAAGCATGTTTTCTAATAAGGAGCTGAATGTCTCATGTAATTTATTAAATACTGTACTAAAAGTGAAAAGCAAAATGGTTGTATGGGTACTTGAATTATGATTTCTATGGAATGTGTATCACTTTTGCGACAACAGGTTGTAAACAAAACTACCCTTAGGCGACATTTGTACTTGGGTTCTGAGCATTAATGGTCTGTCATGGTTCTTGAGAGGCCCTGGCATCTAATTTATCCTAGGAGTTTGTTCCTTGGTGACTTTGATTTATATCACACTTCCCTCTGCCCTGGAGGAATGTGATAAGGTTCCCTCCTTCTTACTGGAGCATCAGTCTCTGTTTATCAGACTTCTAAATTCCCAACTCATTATACAATGAAGTTCAGGGACAAACAGCTTGATTCAATACCAACTCAAGTTTTCAATTTTTTTTAATGGGAGGAGCTACAGATCACAAGTTCATATTAAAATAATAATGAAACAGGTATTTTAATAAAGAGATATAAAGTAAACCAGAGAATAGGGACTTGCATTAATTTGATAAAAGAAAAACAATGGTCTGAATGTAATCAATACAATTAGTTGATGGATGTAAGCGTTTAATTAACAAATAAAATTAAGTCACATGTTTATGTTCAGAGACTCACAAAACTTTTCAGTCCTTCCTGGATGAATGTGGGTGTATCTAAAACTGTTCTCCATAAAAAAGAATAATTTCTTTCTCCAGTCTTTCTTCTGTTTTCTTTCTATTATTTGCTGTAATGACCCTATCATCCAGTTCCCTAAATCTTCTGAGTTTGACATTGCCCAGGAAGACCAGGGAAGCTATTACCCAAGTCAAACTGAACCAGTGACACTTTCTGCAGTGACTCATGTTCCGATGGATAGAGTGCAGGCACCACACTGGATATACACTTAGCTCCATTGTGTGTGCTTATAGTGGGAATATAATCACCAGAGAATAAATGGTTCATGTAATACATCAGTATACAAGTTTTATATTGTAGTAGATGTGTGGAACTTTTATTCAAGTTAATATGTTTATTTTATATTTCTTCAGTACATGAAGTAAAGATCAGAAGATCATTGGCATTAAATGAAAGGTGAAAGTCTTAGATTAAGAAAGATGTAGACAGGCGGCTCCTGTAGCTCAGTGAGTAGGGCGCCAGCCTCCTATACGGAGGGTGGCAGATTCAAAACCAGCTCCGGCCAAACTGCAACAACAACAAAAAAAATAGCCAAACATTGTGGCAGGTGCCTGTGGTCCCAGCTACTTGGGAGGCTGAAGCGAGAGAATTGCCTAAACCCCAAAGCTGGTGCTGTGAGCTGTGATGCCATGGCACTCTACCGAGGGTGACATAGTAAAACTCTGTTTCTAAAAAAAAAAAAGAAAGAAATACGTAGAGAAAAATTCAAACCCAAATAACAAAGCATAATTCACACCTGGAAAAAATAAATGGTCCTGGAGCAACTGGACACACACACACCTACATACTCACACACTTATACACTCAACTGAACGTTAATTCATTTCCCTATTCAAATAGCCATGAACATTACAGCTTATTCGAGTCAAGGTGGCCTCAGGGGCAGAAGTAGATGGAGCCCTCTCTCCCTTGGCTCACAGAGCCCCTGGCATGGGGCACACAGTTCAAAGTGAAATTCCGTTAGATCTGAAAAACTTGACTTTTCAGTACTGTCCTTTTATATATTGGCTTGACTCACCATTTGAAAGAACTTATTTACCAATCTGTGTGTATCTGTTTAAAAAAAAAGGGAATCTTTACAAAGGTCCAGACTCCCTTAGTCCTGACCCAAATTCAGCGTCAGCAAGGACACATCTTCATTGCCATGGAGACGTAGAGTTACCTTTCAGAAGCTGCAGCACAGGTTTTTTTCTACCCCCAGCTTTTTGTTTGTTTGTTTGTTTTTAATCATAATGAAGGGTCCGTTTCCCCGAAGGACCTTAGAAATTATGCAGGCGTGGGAGGAGGCAGGCAGGTTTTGATCGGCTGCTTTCTCTCCTGCTTCCAGCCCAATCACACTACTTCCTTTCTGTCAGAAGATGCCTCAGCTCTCCATTTTGTGGCCCAATATTAATGACGTGTCCACTGCCCCTGGAAGCCTTGGTACTAGTTTAAGACTAAAGCTGAGTAGCTCCCCTGAGTAGTTACAATGCAGATCCTCCTTGTCTGCAGTTCCTCTCTGCCCACCCAGTTTCCTCTACCTGGAAGCCCTTCCTCCCTAGATAATTCCTTCTTAAACTCTAGAACCCAATTTACACATCCAAGTACCCTTTGCTAGACTTGTATTTTTATACTCATGACAATTTCAATTTGGAATTTTCTGTTTTTGTGCTTTTGTGCAGTAGACTCTGAGTTCCTCAGATCCATAAAATGAGGCTTGTCTTTATATTTGCATCTGCAGTGGCCAGGACAGGGTTTGACATGTGGCCGATGCACCACAACTCTCCGCTCACTTCTGCATGAAGAAAAATGTCCATGGAGTGATGATGGGACTTCTCCGAGTTGCTAAGCTCAGGTCAGCTTGTCCCCTGAGTAGTTACAATGCAGTTCCTCACTGTCTGCTTCCTGTGTCTGCTAAGGGCTGGGACCATCTCTGTCTGTTGTTATTGGGGCTGTTCATTAGTCAAAGACCCTAAGAATGGCTTGAGCCATTTTCTGAGACTCTGGAAAACGAGAATTATAAATTGCAATTCTGCAGTTAACTTGCATACCTTATACCAATGAGAAACTCTACAAAAGCTTGAATGAGAGTAATGTTTGGCAAGTATGGAGGCAGAAAGCCATGGGTTTCTGAAGCAAATTGTTTTTGTCTCTTGACACTTTCAAAACCAGGTCTGGAAGAATGTAAACAATGCACTTGTGATGGAGTCAGAGGGGCAATGGCAGATCAAATTCTGAAAAAAACCCTTCACTGGCAGCAAGATGCCATAGAGATACCCTGGTGGCCTTTGTTTCCTGGGAAGAGACATGGATATCTACGTACCTGATCTGTGGAAGCCACATTTGAAATCCTACTAGTGATGTGGCTGGGACTACACAGGGTAAAGACTTTTCCTTCTTACATCCAAAAGAACCCCCCTTTTATTTTTTGGTTTATAAACAGCAAATATTTCTGCACATCTATAAAAGCTCAACCATTGTGAAAAAGTCAATTGCTTTTCTCCAAGTATAATTCTCAAAAAGTTAAAAACATAATTATCATACAAATATACAGTGAGCAGATGTTAAAGATGTATTTAACTCACTAGGGAGGGGAGAGACAAGGGAACCCGATCCATTAATGAGGAGGCAGGCAAGATGGCAAAGCTGGTTCAAAGGCAGATACAAGAAACAGACGCGACTATTGCCTAGTGGAGGAAAAACCACTGGAATCAGATTGCTAAATAAGATACAGAATTAGATACCAATTTTTATCAGTCTGCTTCCACAGACCATTAAAACCATAATCTTTAGGTTATCTCTTTGCTGGACACAAATCATTTTCACCTCAACTAGACAAACACATCTGCAATCAATCAGTTTTCTACATGTCAACATTAACTTTACCACATCTGGGGGATAATCAATAGAAAATGATAATTAAAGGTATATTCTCACAGAGTCAGGTCATATTGGCCTGGGCTTGAAGCAACACTGAAAGGATACATAGTTTTTATTTTGCCTGGTTTTCAAATTTTGGATAAATTTTCTTGACCAAAGGATCATAGGCAGGGAAATAACATACCCATTGATAATCCAAGGAAAATGGGGCTGATAGGGGAAAGGAGAAAAATAGAGCCAGGCTCTAGGGATCATTTTGAAAATAATCCTCCCTTCCTTCCTCCCTAACCTACCTTCCTTCCTTCCTTCCTTCCTTCCTTCCTTCCTTCCTTCCTTCCTTCCTCCCTCCCTCCCTCCCTTCCTTCCTTCCATCATTTTGAAAATAATTCTTCCTTCCTTCCTTCCTTCCTTCCTTCCTTCCTCCCAATCTCCCTCCCTCCCACTCTCCCTCCCTCCCTCCCTTCTTTCGTCTCACTCTGTCACCCTGGATTGAGGACGGTGGAGTCATCAGCTAACTGCAACTTGGAATTCCAGGGCTCAAGTGATCCTCCTGCCTCAGCCTCTCAATTAGCTGGGACTACAAGTGCATGCCACCACACCTGGCTACATTTTTTTGCTATTTTTGGTGGAGATGAGGTCTCATTCTTGCTCACACTGGTCTCAAATTCCTGAGCTCAAGTGATTCTCCCACCTTAATAACCCACCCAACCTTAAATAACCTTCTACCTGATTGTGGAGACTTTGCCTATGAAGAAAACAATAAGCTCTGCTTTGGCATTCTGACTGCAGGTGTTTTGCTGATGGAGAGCTGAATGATACCTTCTCCACATCCCTATAAATTGCAAGGGCATTTCATCTGGTTGCCTGGTTCCTTCATTCATTCATTTATTCATTCATTCACATCCCAGGCACTGTTTTACATACTGGAGAGATAACAGAATAAAGACACACAGCTCATGGAATTCACTTTCTGGTAGAGGCTGAGATAAGCAGAAGAGTAAACAGCAGAGAATACTAATGAACTGTCATTCTGCGACAGAAAACTGGAAGAGGGGCCAGCTTCAAGCAGGTTTGTCACTGAGACCTCTCTGAAGAGGCAGCACTTAAACAGGGGCCAGACGGATGAGAAAAACTGCCAGCCGGGGGCAGAACCAAGTATTGGGAACCACGAATGCACAGACTCTGGGCCTGAAAAGTGCCTCTTATGTTCTAGAACCCTTCCAAATGCCCGTTAAGTATGAGAGTGGGAAACAAGGGAGAGGGAAACATAAGGAAGAACTGCAAAAGTGGGTAGAAGCAAGATCATGAAAGCCGGCCGGGCACAGTGGCTCGCAATCCTAGCACTGGGGGAGACAGAGGCCGGTAGATCACCTGAGCGCAGGAGCTCAAGACCAGCGTAAGCAGGAGCAAGACCACATCTCTACTAAAATTAGAAAAAGCTAGGCCGGGTGTGGTGGGTGCCTATAATCCTAGCACTCTGAGAGACTGAGGCAAGAGAATCACTTGAGCCCAAGAGTTGGAGGTTGCTGTGAGCTATAATGCCACAGCACTCTACCCAGGGCCACAAAGTGAGACTCTGTCTCAATAAAAAATAAAGAAAGAAAAGAAAAAAAAAAGAAAATTAAAATTAGAACAAGCTAGCTGGGTGTTGTGATAGGTGCCTATAGTGTCAGGCACTTGGGAGGCTGAGGAAAGGAAATTGCTTGAGCCTAAAAGCTCAAGGTTGCTATGAGCTGTAACATTACAGCACTCTACCCAGGGTGCCAGAGTGATACTCTGTCTCAAAAAAAAAAAAAAAAAACCATGAAAGTTTCTGCAAGCCACAGTAAGAATTTTGAATTTTTTCTAAAAGAAACAGAAAGTTACTAAAGGGTTTTATGCAGTATAGATGCTCAATTTGTATTTAAAATGATTAACTATGGAGGCATGCAAAGTGATCATCCATGGAGAATGGATTATGAGGGCAAGGCTGAAAACAGGAAAACCATTTGGAAGTTGGCTGCAGCAGCCTACGTGCCATATGATCAGGCCTACCAACATCATGACTGCAGAGATGACCAACTGTAATAGCTTAGATATGTATTTTGGAGGTAGGACCACTGTGGGCCTTGCCATGGGACGTGGAAAATATGACAAAAGGGATCAAGAACGACTGCTAGGCCATTATTCACTGATCCTATTCACTGAGATATGTAAACTGGTGGTCTGAGGAATGGAAGGAGGCACACTGGAGATCATTTAGGCAGGAAGTAATCAAGAATTCCATTTTGGATTTATCCATTTTCAAGATTGAATGGGCTGGGACACATGCAGTTTGGGAAGTGAGGTAAACAACTGGATATGAGGCTGAAGCTCAAGGATGAGTTCTGGGCTTGAAGCAACAATGGGGACTCTCAGCTTGTAGATGACAGGTATGTCTCGGAGAATAGATGACATCCCCAAAGGTGAAGATGAAGATAGACAAAAGGACCCAAATCCAAGTGATTTGCATTAATATGCAGGAGGTAAATTGAAAGGATACATAGCGAAACATTCAACACTTCCATGTCTTCCTGACTTTTAGAGAAATCATGCAATAACATCACGATTTAGTCTGTTTCCATTGCAGGCCATTCTTAGTGATGGTTGTAATTTGTGTCTAATTTGTGTCTTATCAGATGCAAGAACTATCAGGTGATTCCAACTATGGAAATGTTCTCCATCTCTGACTCAATATTGCTGAGGTCCTCAAAATAACATAGAAATGTATTTTCCTTTTCAGTGGGCTTCCAAACCTTTCTGCTGCCTTCTTTCTTGTTTATCAAGAGCTCTCCTGAACAAAGAGATAGGAAGTATGAGAGTATAGGCAGAAGAATAGAGGGGAAACATTTTTACCTCTTCTTCTTCAAGCAGAATGAGTCGAACCACGACAATGTGAATTGCATTGCCAATGCTTGGGTTATAGAACAGCCCAGTGACCTAGAGTTGGAAAAGATAATAAATAAATGCTGGGGAAAAATAGCATCGTAATGCATGTATAAGGCTATCTTATAAGTCAGAAATTTTTGGTGGTGTGCTAAGAAGGGAGAGATATACCCATGGCCTAATCCACATTAAGATATTGAAAGACAGTCTTTCAGAATGATTGATAGATTGGCTGTGCACTTGAGGGATTAACACCTTTCTTTTCTTTGACTCTTTCTCTAGCCCATAGCATTCCCTGCTTTTATTATAGTTACTCAGTCAAATACATTTTCCCTTCTCAACGGGACTAACACCCTCTCTCTGGGAAGGCAGAAAACATCAATAATGCAAAGAAGAAGCTTGAAAATTGGAGCCATGAACTTTAATCCAATTCTATTAATAGTTCTAACTAGTTTGAGAAAATTATATTCTAATTCCTCAACTCTGCTTTCTCATTAACATAAACTGATGAGATGGTTTGGCAAAGACATACTAAAAAGACTGAGTCACGTGATAAATACCTAGTAGATATATGTCAATAATAAGTTATAAATTTTTCTCAGAACAAACATTTTTAAGGGAAAGATAAATTTGTCCTGAATTTCCATTTATTAATCTTTAGGCAGGGAATAGACTCATAAGGGTGTGTATACATAAATACAGTAGAACCTCCATGGTTGACCACCTCCCCTCCTTACATTGACCACCTCTTTAAGTGACCTAATTTTCATAGACTGAACATGTACCACATGTATGTATCAGTACAGTAGGCCTCATTCCTTATGTTGACCCTCTCTGTTTGTTGACCAGTTTGTTACAGTCTCTTGGGTGGTCAACACACAGAGCTTCTACCATATGTATATGTGTGTGTGTGTGTGTGTATAATTATTTCTTTTTTTTTTTTAGAGACAGAGTCCCACTTTATTGCCCTCAGTAGAGTGCCGTGGCATCACACAGCTCACAGCAACCTCCAACTCCTGGGCTTAGGTGATTCTCTTGCCTCAGCCTCCCAAGTAGCTGGGACTACAGGCGCCTGCCACAACACCCGGCTATTTTTTGTTGCAGTTTGGCCGGGGCCAAGTTTGAACCCACCACCCTTGGCATATGTATATGTATTTTATACATACATATGTACATATAAGTATGAGAATAAGTTAAAAGGACAAAAAATTATTAGTTATTTGGCTGGGGGAACATTTCCAGTGATGTCTTTCACCAGCGCAGTCTGGAATACCATGTTCATGATGGTGAGGATATAGGACTCCACATTCTCACTCCCGTGATACTCAATCATCTTCGTGTCGGCCACCACCAGGGTCTCCACCCACCGCTCCTTGCTGATGGAACGCCGGGAGAGGCTTCTGCTGGGCAAGTTGTTCCTCTCCCACCTCTCTCGCTGCAGCTCTTGCTTCTGAGTGGTATCAACAGCCTCTAAAAATTAAACAGAAGATAGTGGTCTAATTCTCTCTATGTCTCCTACATGTGTTTATAAGGAGCCAAGGCTGCGAGTTTAATGTATGTTTAATAATGAATGAAAGCAAAGTTCTCACACACCTGACAGAAACACAAGATCATTTTAAATGGATATGACTGAGGTAACTCAAATTTAAATCTAATAAAGAGGTTCAAAAAGTACTTCTTTAAAATAATGGTTATTCATTCCATTAAATTATGTTTTCCACTACTAAAAAGACAATCAAGAATGGGAACTTTTTCTTCTCCTTTTCCTCTAAATTATTTGGCATCTAGTATGCTAAGCTTTTCAGTGTCAAATTGTTCATCCTCATGAATGAGGGAGGTACATATTCTCTCCATTTTGCAAATGTGAAAATTTACGATCAAAGTGGCTGGATAAACAATTTCCCCAAAGTGACACAGCCCATCCAGCTAAAAGATGAGATTTTCTGTGCCCTAAGAGCATGAGTTTCTCATAATATACCATTGTCTCTTACATGCATAAAATCGGGGGATATATATAACTGGGAAACCTTCAGGAGGCTTAGGGCATCTCACTTCCAGAAGGTATAAAAAGAGCTGGAAAGAATCCAAAGAAGCACAGTAAAATTATCAAGGTGACCGACAGGCTTCAGTATAAAGAAGATTTGATGTATGAGGATCATGGTTTGAAAAAAAAACAAGGCGAGGGCATAGAATCATGCAGAAAAGTGGCAAGAAGCTGCACAAAATGCTTCTCAGAATCCTAGACTATTATAACTAGGGAACACATTCTAACCAAAAGCGGTCTATTTCAAACCCAAATGGAATGCAGGGCTACTTCACACGTAGGGAAGCAAGTGGTTGTCAAGCCCAAGTGGTGGTCAAGTCTAAAGAGGTCTGGGGGCAGAACGGCCGGGGGAGCTGAGGAGAAATGAGCTGACTAGGGGCGCGAGTGAATGGAGATGGCTGGGCCGAGAAGAGGGGACATCTGGGTCTCAGCATACCCTTCTATCTCTCCCGCATTTGCACTGGGAGGGGCAAAGCATGCAAGCCGGAAACCTCACGCCCCTTCTGACTCTGGTCATGGCCATGCAGTCTCTGCACGAATACTTCCGGTGGAGGAGGGGCACACACCAGCCCACAGGGCGTCTTGCTCCCTTGGGAAGTTTTCTCCTGCATGAGCCAAAACCCACCTTCCTGTAATCCCCACTCATTACTTCCGGCCCTGTTCTTGGAAGCATCTGGAATAATATCCCCTCCTGTGGTCCTGCCTCAGACCCTGAATTGGGACAAGCATCACCCCATCCTCCCATCTCCCCAGCATTCTGCAGGTTGTAGGTCAATTTGCTGTAACCCTTGTTGGATCCCAGTGTCACTGTCCATGTGAAGTTAGAACACCTTAAGCAATATTGAGGGAAGAAAGGAAAAATCATCATAGGCCTAAATAAATTCAATCCATTGTTTTAAGCGTTACTTCAAAATAATAATACTTGGATGTAACACGTTTTAGAAATATCTGGGATGAAGTGAACTTTGGAGGGAAGCCCTGTGAGGGTTTAGAAATGGGGAGATGGTTACACACACACATACCCCATGTGTGTTAGAATCATTTTCTATTTTCCTTCTGCACTTACTCTGCATGGAAAATTACGAATTCCCTAAGAAATTTCTGGAGACTTTATCAACGAGTTGTAACTCTCTGCACTACCTCCAGTTCCACATCAGCCTCTCATCTCTTTTACAAAACTCAGGGGAATGTCTTCAAACCACTGTCCAAGCCAGGCAGCCCCCTTGAGCCTGTGTGGGCTGGCGTTTGCTAGAAGGGGCATCATAGACCGGGCTGAGTACCAGATCCCATCCTCTTAGCTCACCTTGGCTGTCAGCGACCCTGCAGTGAGCGTACAGCCTTTTCATTAAAGCAGGACACCGGGCTCCCAGCTGCAGCCTGGATCTGACAGAGGTTGGCCTCTCAGCTTGGGCCCTCAGATGTCTAAAGGTAAAAACTGGCAGGAGACTGTCACTGGTGAGAAACTGGTAGAAAAGAGTAGCGATTTCTCTACTTCCCTTAGTCCTGTCTTTCTCTTCTTACTTCTCCTTTCCCCTCTCCCTCTTCCTCCTTTTATCCCACGGTGTTAAGAGAATTGCTACAGGCTGAATGTTCATGGCTTGCCCAAATGCATGTGTTGAAGTCCTAATCCCCAGTGCGAAGGAGGGTCTTTAGATGGAGGAAGTGGGGTCTTTAGATGGTGATTGGGCTTAGATGAGGTTTTAGGGTGGATACCCCATCACAGGACTGGTGTTCTTATAAGGAGAGGAAGAGACACCAGAGCACTCATGTGCTCTCTCTCCCACCCTCTCCATGTGGCTCACAGCAGGAGGGCAGTGCACCCAGAGGACCTTCACCAGACACAAATCTGCCCACTCGTTGATCTTAGCCTTCCAATCTCTAGAACGGTAAGAAATACATTTCTGCTGCTTAAACATCTAGGCTATAGTATTTTGTTAACTGAGCTAACAAGAATTTTAAAAAAGAAAAATTGTTAAAGCCTATCAAGTTCCCTTTGCTTTTCCAGAAAATAGGTGAATTATTCAGAAAATAGTCACACGAGAGGACACATGGAATGAGAGGTGAGGTCTGCTAAGGGCTCATATCTATTTTTAATTTTTCAATAAAACCTACATTTAGCACTTGCTAAGCACATAGACCAGTATTTCACTTGATTATGCCAACAATTCCATGAGATAAAGCCTATTATCGATATTATCACCATTGCATATATGAAGAAACAGAAGCGCAAAGAAATTAGGTGTTTTTTCCAAAGTCACATAGCAAAGGGCAGAGTCCCGATCCAGCCAAGTCTGTGGGTCTCCTCTACAATAACAACAGCATGTACGCACCAGTCTCTGTGGGCAAGGCCCACACCACTCTACCAACACAGGCAGGGCAGGAAGAGATGACCAACCTAATTGTGGCCAAGGCAACATGAACATACGACAATTTTGTTATTGGATTCCCAAGCAAAGGGATAGCAGTTCCATTACAGATAGTGTCAGAACTTGGCAGAGGTGGTGGGACTTGAACTGGACCCCCCTGAGACTCTGTTGGGGGAGAGGGGTATATAGATTTGGACCGACTCTGCTGAGTCCTGATGAAATCATGCTAGATTTGACAGACGAAATGTTTCTGCTAAGCAACCTTATAGAGTACAAGGAGCCCGCCCTAGACATTTATCTCCAAAGCCTAATGATAAAGTCAGCTAGTTCTTTGGGATAGGTGAGGTGCCAACAAGAACCTATCCCCCCCCTCCCAACACACACAGGCTTTAAAGAGCCCTCTTGGGGCTGGCATAGCCATCACTTCCTTGCACATCTCCAAATGAGTTCTTTCCACCCAACTATAATTTCCTGCTACTTGAGGGGTTCCCCAATCAGGGGTTCACCCAGCTAAAGGGCCAGAAAAACATTCCCTGTAGCTTTCCCTGGAGCCTAACACCACTCTTGACACACAGTAGCCCCCAGTAAAAGTCTGCTGCCCGGGTGAAGGGAGAGCTGAGGAAGAGCCAGAAGTGACTTAGGAGCTACACAGAACTGCGAGAGTCATCTGTTTTTTGTTTCAATCAGAGGATTCTCCACATTGAAACCATTAAGTATTTTGAGGTCAGATCCCAGGGCTGACAGAGGATTCCTTTCCTAAACCTGGAGCTGAGCCCGGGACAGGTGTCTGTCCAGTGTTGGCTGAAGTGTCCAGGGTCCCCTCAGTACTAGCAGAGCAGAGGTCCAAGAGATCCCGAGAGAACACAATTTACTGAGTACTTTTCCTTCCCCGAATGCTCCAGGCAGCACCTCACGAAGCTCCGTCTGTCTCCCCTCTGGAGTTCCCCACAGCAGAGTCCTCACCCGCTGCTCCTCTCAGAGTCTCAGGGTCCTCTGCAGAGGGGACACACCTCGACCAAGTCCCACAGAGGAGCCTGGAGCAAGGCAAGTTAACACAGACAATGGAAGACTCTGGAAATTACAAGCTTTATGGCACATTCAGGGATGCTTTTTAGTGCACCAGTGGATTCCAGTCTCAACACTGGACGAGGCTGCCCCTCTGCTTAGGGAATGGCCCAAGGCTCTGCCTCCTGCCCTGCCTCAACTCTTTCCTCATCTGAATTCTCTTCTACAATTCTCTTCTCTTCCCATCCCATTTCCTGTAGAGAAGGAGGAAGTTAAGCTCTTCCCACATCCCCAGAGTCCCTAAGAAAATGACTGTTGTAATCAATAAATGTGAGCTTCATGAGACAGTAGTAATCAAGCTGAAGGTCAAGAGTAAAGACATCTTTGAGTGCACTAATAAGAGAAATACAGCACGGAGATCTTGAGAAACCATCTGCCCTGCCTTTCAACAGACAGCAGCAAAGCAACTCCATGCTGACGGGACTTCATCTTTAAAGACATGAAAGAGGTGCTGTTTACCTACGGTCATTCACATACATGTGGGCGTGTAGATAGAACATTTTATAACACTGTATTGCATGGCAATTTATTATAAATATAGTATTTCTATACATTCAGGTTTGAATATGTTCTGTTTTCCTCCTACCTTAAACAATTCCTTCCTACTCTACCCAGAACCTAGGCCCAAATTGGTCCGTTTCGATACAATTGCGAGGAGGTATTTTTTGTAGGTTGGTTGTTTTTATTTGGTTTCTGGCTTGCTCCTTCACTGAGAATGACACTTTCCAAAGTTTCAGCTTTATGTAGGTGTCTGCTTCCAGCCCTCCCCTTTCTAGGGATTCAGACACTTGTCATTTGTCTCTTAGACACAGGTTCTTAAGATCCAGACCTTGGGGCTCCAGAGGAATCCTTGGTCTTCAGCATTTGGGTAACTTCTGGGGTCTGCATTGCCATCATTTTGTCCCTCCCTCTCTCCCTCCCTTGCTCATCTTCTCTCTCTCTTTTGCTATTTCTTTTTGCTTCTGAGAACTTTGTTCATGTTCTTTCCCATTCTGCTACCCATGTTTGAAGAAAAGAAATATATATTTTAAAGCTCTTCATCCAACTTTTTAAGTTTTCCATATTGAGGGAATAGGGTTGGGGTTTCTGCAAGCTGTCTGTCTAGTGTACAATATCTTTGCATCATTTTCATAGTGAAAGTTAGCCTCATTGTACTTATAAAATATGCACTTAAATTATAAGAATGGTTCCATCAAGTAGAAAATGCTGCATCCAGTTTGTACAACTCTATAGGCAACGTAAAGCTTCCCAGTGTGTTGTAAGAATTGATTTTCTAAATAGTCTCAATGCATTGAACACATCATTTTTTTCTTAGCCCTCTGTGGCATCAAAGACCTGACAAGGGAATTGGTGGCAGGAGGAACTCTGGAGACATCAATTATAACCCTGGAGGATTTTGTATCAACTACAATTATGGATTGCTTTTCTTTTGTAACAAGCATCAGAAAGAGTATCTGCAGTTTTATTCCTTCGAGTAAAGGTCAGAATGATATTATTCTTCTTCTCAACCAAAGATAAGATTTTATCTATTATCAAATGAAGCAAATAAAATGGATTTGTCCCTGTTAGTTCTCGTACCCTAAAGCTCTGTGTTTCACTTAATTTTCTTCTGCTGGGGTGAGCCCACTGTTTTAGACACCATCTCTTGGACAGGGAAGGCTTTCTTTATAAGGAGGAACTGGAATGTGTCTCAGTGATCTCTGTAACACAGGACTCAGAACAGAGCCTGGAGGCTTAGGTGTGGTGCAGCATGCGTGGAATGAGTGCGTGGATTCATTTGTGGGGGGTGGGGCAGTGTAGAGATTCACATTCCAGTGAATCTGACCTGAATTTGATCACTCATACATCAAACATGAGTTTTGAGGGGCCTGACTTTGGGACAGTAACTAAAATGATTTCGCTAGAAAAGTTGAAAGTAGATAACTTAGCTGTTTCTAAATAGCTGTCTGAAGACAAGGCAAGGGTGGGAGGACACTGGGCCTTTCCCAGGTCTGAGGACAGGTCCCCAAATCCTCTTCCTGCCCCCTGCCATGCTGAGTGGGCCAGGCTCGGGGCAGATGCTGGTGAAACACCATGTGGGTATAAGGCAGGTCCCTGAGACTCCCTCCTCCGACTCTCCACCTCACTCTAGAGAGTCACCCTGCAAAATGCTGATAGCCTCAGTAACCACAAGAGGAACAACTATCTAGGAAGTGCTAGCAGGTGTGTCTTTGGCAAGAGACAGGAATTGCAAACAGAGCTGGAGCCTAAATAGATAGGCCACTGCCACCACTAAGGACACCCAATTCCACAAGCTGATGGTCAGAGCCTGGCTCTGATGGCAGGTTGGAATCTCACAAATACTGCACTGACCCCATCTCAACTTTCTTCGAGGGCCCCCTTCATTCATTCAAGGGACATGTTATCCAACATCAAGGCTTAGTGAGTCATCGTATTAACTCAAAGCGTTGTTTCTCCTTCCTGACTATGCTGTACTCAGCACATTTATACACCCTTAACACCCAGCCCTTAAAGTTGAATGCCAAAAACAAACATGTTCACACACTGGAATTGGGCAGGAAAAATATTCTGTGACTATGGTCCTCTCCTGCTCTGAGGAAAAAACAAGATATTCCCATTTTAGTTCTGAAGTTTCTCAGAAGTATATTAAAGAAAGTACTGTTGTGTAGGATTAAGTAATTTTTTTCTTTTATCCATTTTACTGCATTTTCTGTATTACTTTTATCATTAGAAAAATAAACCTTAAAAATATAGTGAAGAGGTCAGCGCCTATGGCTCATTGGGTAGGGTGCCGGCCCCATATACCGAGGGTGGTGGGTTCAAATTTGGCCCCGGCCAAACTGCAACAAAAAAATAGCCGGACATTATGGTGGGCACCTGTAGTCCCAGCTACTCAGGGAGGCTGAGGCAAGAGAATCGCCTACGCCCAGGAGTTGGAGGTTGCTGTGAGCTGTGATGCCACGGCACTCTACCAAGGGCAATAAAATGAGACTCTGTCTCTACAAAATAAATAAATAAATAAATAAGTAAAAAGAAAAAACAGTGAAGAGCCTTTACTTTTCTTTCCTTCACCACAGTTTTATAATTTTTTTTTTTTTTGAGACAGAGCCTCAAGCTGTCACCCTGGATAGAGTGCTGTGGCATCACAGCTCACAGTAACCTCCAATTCCTGGGCTCAAGTGAGTCTCCTGCCTCTGCCTCCCAAGTAGCTGGGACTATAGGCGGCCGCCACAATGCCCGGCCATTT
>CAUYON010107910.1:0-18232 GCA_963573935.1 Arctocebus calabarensis
AAATTGTGGTACATGTATACCATGGAATACTATGCAGCCTTAAAGAAAGATGGAGACTTTATCTCTTTTATGTTTACATGGATGGAGCTGGAACATATTCTTCTTAGCAAAGTATCTCAAGAATGGAAGAAAAAGTATCCAATGTACTCAGCCCTATTATGAAGCTAATATATAGCTTTCAAATGAAGGCTATAAGCCAATTATAGCATAAGAATATGGGGAAAGTGGCAAGGGAGGGGAGGAGAGGGCAGAGGTTGGAGTGGAGGGAGGGTAAATGGTAGGGCCACACCTATGGTGCATCTTAGAAGGGTACGGGCAAACTTACTAAATGCAGAATACAAACATCTTCATAGAATAAGAAAATAACATGATGGCTATATCAAACAGTTTGATGAAAATGTTTCAGATTGTATATGAAACCAGCACATTGTACCCCTTGATTGCACTAATGTACTCAACTATGATTCAACAATAAAAAAAAATGAGAATAATCATATAACCCATTTCATAATTTATTGTGAGAATTAAATGAGAACAAAAACTTTGGAGTATAATAACTAGTACATAAGTATCTTTGTATGCTATTCATTGTGCTAAAAGCTTTAGATACATTCTCATCTAATAAAATATAAAATGTTAAGAAAAAGAAATATAAGAACTGTGAGGTGAAGTCCTATGACGTTTTGTCACATTAAGAAAGAGTTATGATGTTGAAACATGAGTTGGGAGGAAGAGGAAGAAGAGGAGAATCGGGAGGCAGAAAGTATTTGTGGAAGAGAGAGAAAGAAAGGGGGTGCAGAGGATCAAGCAGGCTGTGAAGCAAAAGCTGTCACGGGGACTTGTCCTGCCCCTGGCCTGACAGATGCTTCCTGTTTCACCCTGGTGGGATTCACATGAGAAAATTTTAATCAGATTTATCTAAGGACCACTATCCTGATTGGTCAGAGCAGAAGTTGAACTTGACTTGTACTAGCAATGTTTGAGAACCATATTCCCTGTTAAAAAATGGTCAGATGTTACTGAAGTCATTTGGGGGCATAATTAATGCATCAGCGAGAACAGAAGCCCGAGTGAGCCATCGCAGAGATTCCAGGCAGAAAGGCAGTGTCTTCCTGCACCACCAGCAGTAAACAGTCCTGTGTCATAATATAAGATCTAAAAATAGTTGGCTTTACATGTGGAGCCCTTATACTTAATGAAAGGAGGCCATGCACAAAAGCCAGTTGCTCATTTATTCTCTGCATGAAGGGCTTCAGCAGTAAGAGCCCAATTAACAAAAAAGACCGGTGGGGAATGGTGCACACCACTTTTTGTTTATTACAGAGAGACTTTATGTGCGTATCACATTGCCGGGAAACAATGTGCACCACCACAGAACTCACACGGCCTTCCTCCCTCTGAATTTGGGGTTCTCAGCAAATGCCAAGGCAGACAGAGATGAAATGGAAAAATAGTGATTTTTAGAAAGATAGTACCCCCCCTGTCATTGGGTAAAAGCATTCCCTTGGCCCTGAGTCAAGTCCATGGCCTTGACAGATGGGCTATTGCCCTTGCCGGCTCTTTGAAGAATGCCCAGGACTGTGACTCAGGAATTCTGAGGTGTAGTCCTCCTTTCGGAGGAAGCATTTGTCCATAGATTTTTCTCATCAATTCCAGGCATGTTGTACAAATTACCCCTAATCTTCTCCCCACCATGTCACTGTACAGATAAAGAAACAGAGGATTGTGAATCATAGGGCTGAGGTGCTCACACTCAGTGAGCACTCAATCTGTTATGATGCCCTCAAGCCCCGAAGTCCTCTTCTGCCAAATAAGAAGGGGAAGAGACCTTAGGCCTTTGCTACTGTGTGGTGACTATGTCCTCTTGAAGAGACTGGGGACAGTCCCAAGAAAACAGCAGGGATCACATTTGCTCTTTGACATTCAAGAATATAGTTTCTGTAGCTGGCATTGTGGTGGACACCTGTAGTCCCAGCTTCTCTGAAGACTGAGGCAAGAGGATCGCTTGGGTCCAAGAATCTAAGGTTGCAGTGAGCTATGATGTCACAGAACTCTACCCTAGAGCAACAGAGTAAGACTGTGTCTCAAAAAAAAAAAAAAATGTAGTTTCTAGAGGCTCTTCCCAATTTCCTGTTCCGTGATATTGGATCATTTTTTATTTTGCTAAGACTCATTATTTGGATGCCAGGCAGTAAGCTGGCTTGTTGGCCAAACCATCTGGCTAGAGGATGACCCTGCTAACCAACTAGCATCAATAACCCAGGCGCTCTCGGCTCCGTGTCCCCTGTTGGTAAGTCTTGGGAACCCATCAATCTCTTCTTCTTCCGAGGGGAATGGACAGCAGCAAAAGCAAACCACTGGGAAGCATTGCAGGTGGAGCTGGGAGAAGGAGCCGCCTCAGGGAGCCCCAGCCAGCCTCCACGCGCTCTTCTGTGGGTGGGACAACACAAGAGTATTGATATCTATTAAGATCTCAAGACACAGCTAAGGCCTTTTGTATCAACTCTCCCATCCTTATTATGTCTAAATTACCACAAATGAGGTTTTAATTTTTTTAAATAAGTGTCCTGATCCCACACATGGGATATTAGCATGTTCACATGGAGCTTGGACGACTGGCTGATGGAGATTGCATTCACGATTAGGTAATGTTTCCAGCTGGCTCTTTTAATATCAAAAGTGACTAACCAGACCTTCTCATGTTCTGGCAATGCTCTAATACGATTATAAATTTCACATTACACACATGTGCAATGGTCCCAGAAACAGAAAAAAAGCCCAGGGGGAAGGGATGACTCTCTGGCATCAAGGCACTTGGTGACCCCTGGGGTCTCAAGCAGCGCCAGTCTCCCATCAGCCCCACATGACTCAGTTTCCGGACCGCTCACCATTCCCAGCCTCAGCTTCTAGTAAGAGTTACATGCTGGGAGGCCCAGAGTAGAGCATATTGTTTCAGATCAACAATGCCCAGCATGATACGGGGAGTTCTTAGGGATGAAAAATTCACCAGAATGTGGAAATGGAAAATAATTATGACAATTTCCATTTATCATCATCGTATCCATCATTTATATATGTAACATATTACTACAGTTGCATGTATGTAATTAATGTAGCATATAACCAAAAAATGCTCCAATCAGGGCAATGTGTTTTCTTCTATTAATTATAAAATTGTGTTGACAATCTTTCCCTCAGATTCACTTTCCATCAATGAAAACCCAAGGTATTCTTCACTTAACAAAATAGCAGAATTTCCATGTGTCCTTATTTGAATTTATTTTGTTGATTTCTGCTATTTTTGCCCAGCCAGATCAATATATATGTTAATTCTCAATTACGTTTAAAAAGGAAAAAGCATATGTAAAAGGGGGTGGCAGGAGAGAAATATACAAAGTGTAGACAGAGCTTGTTCCAAGCAAGGTCATCGATTTCCAGTGACTCATCCTATCTCCTCACACTCTTTCCACCTGTGAAATTTACTGTAATAAGTGTGCATTTCTATAACAATACACACTTGCCTACCTGTGTACTGCTATAGACTGCACACCCCGCTCTCGTTCAAACCGCACACCAGTGGCAAATGCTCTAATTTTGCACATTGTAAAGCACACAGTACAATCCCACTTCTAACTTTGACCTGGTTTTAATGATTTATTTCCATTAAAATTTCACAATTTCAAAGAAGATTTTACCAAGAAAGGACACGAATTAAGAAAGGGGAAGGAGAGACAGGGAAGGTCTGCTTATCTGGGACACACCCAACCAGTCCCCTGCCCTGTTGGAGAATGGTTATGCATGTGGAAAATGGGCACTTTTCTGTCATTATATTTGCAAAAGACCCATCCACCTCTTATGTAAGTTCTTGGTTAACTGATGAATGGCTAATGAGCTTCAAAAAGAATTTTTAGCTAAACGAGATCTTTTAACCGGTTCGTGGTCTTAGCAGCCAGACCAAAGCCAGTATCAAAAGGTTATCCTAATAAACATTTCACACAGCTCTGAGTAGAACAAAACAGTTAACTACAGTTGTAATTTCTAAATAATTTTTTTTTATAAATGACTTGAGATGGGACTGATAAGCTCAGCCTGTGCTAACAAGGGGAAGGTCAGCCATGTCGCCATCAGTGAGCCAGCAGTCGGTCCACCCTTCCACTACACCCCTGGACAGGGCGAGGACGCACACACACCTGCTGAGAACACTCAGAGGAGGCCATCCCGGGAAAACCTTCGCCAAGGTGAGCGCTGAGGAGCAGAACATGCACAGAGACAGTCTTCAACTCCAGGAGTTGGAATATGCTGGATAAAAGCAGCGACATTTGTGTGTGTGGGGGGGGTGTTTCCTAAATGCAATCAGTGTGAACTGAGGTGAGTGAGCATTCCTGAGACCGAGGAGACGGGAGCCAGAGTCCTGTGAATGTGCGGAAGATGCCCCTGACAGCATCCTGATAGATGATATGGCAACAGGGGTGAGGAGAAATAAGCAGGTAAGAAGAAAACAGGATCACGTGGGGATTCAAAACTGGTGTGAGAAATGTGCTATTGTGTTCCTAAAGATGAAAACATTCATAGCATGGATTACAAACATGCAACTATTACCAATGATTCTGTACAAAATGTGTTATTATCTAGATTATTAAACTAGCAGTTTAGATGCAACCATTATGAAATGATGATGCGGGCGGGACAGCAGAGGACTGGAGTGTAATTAGACAAGGTGCGGGAGGCCTGGGGTGAAGTCAGGGCTGACAGATGCCTCTAAGAAGGGTTTGAATTCAGAGTGAGGTCTCATTTTGACCCTGTTGTCGACTGTAAGAATGTATACGAAGAACATACTGTCAGACTCATATAGAATGCACGCAGGTCACTTCATGTGATTAAATTCTGTATACTTACGAAAAACTACTTGCAAATAATTCTTTTTGACAAATAAAATTATGCTTTAAATGCACCAGGGGAGATAATGTGTAGACAATTGCTCTGAAAAAATTTAAAGCACTAAACTTCCAGTTCTGAATGGTAACAAAGTCTGCACAGCTAATCTGTGACCTTAGCTCTAATTTGATGTTAAAAACTCAATACATAAAATTATAGTGATAGTAAAATAAATAATGGTTATCTCATTTGTGCATGAAGAACTCTCCTGTGAAACAGACACCTTCCTCAAGTTCTGTGTTTTATGTGTTTGTGCTTTAGAAGATGAATTGGTTGCCGCATCTTGGTTTTTGCCGGCCAAAAACCAAGTCTGTTCCAGCAGCTGGCATCTTACCTTAGCTATGGGGAGCAGACTGCACAGGTGCACGATAAAGAAACAGTGGAAAGAAAGATAGAATTGGGTGGCTGATCCTATGCAGAAGACAAAGACCTCAGGCACCAGGAGCCAATCAAAGTGAGCCTGGGTGACTTAAGAGATGTTGCTGTCATCAGCCAAAAATTGGATCATTTTGAAGTGAAGCCAGGCAGGGGTAGATGTCTGGGGGACAGGGACCACCACAGATTCGGTTTCCTTGGACAAGCCTGAGTATTTGAATCTCTGAAATTCAGCAACTTTGCCTGAGGGCTTGTCTATCCATCTCATGCAGGGTTAGTGGCTGTGAGTAGGTTTCCAAGGGCCTGGTGGTGATCTCCACGGGCCCTAATGAAATTCCTAGCTCCACAAAGATGGAAGCACGGCTGTAGATCCCACTAGCCTGATCCTCAACCACAGGCAATATACAGGTACCAGGTTGCCTGGGTCCAGCAGTTGCCCATGGGGGTTGGAGCCCGCACCTCAAGCCAAGACACTCACTGGGTGTAGACTTCAGCAGCCGTCCAGGGTCAGGCCAGAGTCCTACTCAGCCCCAGACATGCTCTGTAATGCCTCTATTTGGCTGCTAGAAATGATGATTAAATTCAAAATAAGATGTTTTCTAAAAAATGTACTCATTTAAAAAATTCAGCAAATCACTAATAAAAATTCAGAGTAACAGTTGTCATTGTGCACCCAACCTAATACATCAGAGATCACCACTGAAGAAAATCGATACTCCCAAGAATTCTAATACAAAAATGAAACCTACGTTGGTAAAAAAAAGAAATAAAGAAAGAAAAGAAAAGAAAGGAAAAGAAAAAATGAAATCCAGATTGGGATATTTAAAGGTATGGGAAGAAAAATTGTATTTGAACTAGAGATTTAAGAAGTACACTGTTCTCTGCCATCAATATTATACTGACTCCTCAAGAGGATCAGTGTTGGACCTGAAGGTGCTTCTAAGAGACACAAAAATCAGGGTCACTCTAAACTGGGACCATCCACATTGCTCCCAGCTGCTCTTTGTCCATTCTTGCCTGAAGCTTGTGTAGGAGCATGAACGCGTCAGAGCTGGGAGCCTGGCAATGATAAGGCCGGTTCCGGAGCCATCTCTCCTGTTAGACGTATGTCACGCGCGCATAGCTGTCACCACGGCATTAGTCATATATTTTTTAATAGGAATGACACACACCAGAAGTACTAGATCACTTACGTGTTAATTGCAATTCCATAGCAAAACACAATGTGCTGCCAAAATATTCACAGGATAATTGCCCTGTGATGACAAGATAATTCTTCCCATTCTTCCCAAACAGAATTTAGTTGCCCCATCTAATTACTTGCAATCGTCTAGGCAAAAATTTCCCCTCGGCCCCAGCCAAGCATGTATTTCTCCAAGTACTGTCTCAGAGGAGGGGCCTGGGTAGGCCGTGGACTAGACCGGTTTTCTGACCTCAGCACCCCTGACGTCCAGCGCCAGTGTGTGGAGGGACAGGGGACCATCCTGCGCATTGCCGGTGCTTGATGGTCTCCCTGGTGTCTGCCCGCTAGATGACAACAGCATCCATCTCTGTCAGTCCCCACGACCAGAAATGTTTCCAGACATGACCGAAGGTGCCCTTGTGGGCAAAATCACCCCCTGCTGGTGACAGCAGATTGGCCATATCTGCCAGTTGGTGAGCCGTTGATTCCAGGCACAACTCAGGGATCTGTCCACCTGGGCCTCCTCTCCTACCCCTTTCCATATTCTAGGGCACTCTCCGTATTCCTGCTGCCCTCTCCTCCCTTTAAGTTCCAACTCTAAAAAGCCACCTCAGCCTTCCAAAGAGTCCCAACTCCAAATGACTCTGCTGTCTTGCTTACTGTTCACCACACTTCCCACCCCCACTTCCAGACCCACCCTGTATACACAGCTGTATTCCAACACCATTACCCATCTGGGGTCAGAGTGGAGAGAACTTTAATTGAAAAATAAAGCATAAAACAATAACCCTTAATTCACATGCAGGCATTTAATGGGATTCCAGGTGGTGGACACAAGTGATCAGGGAAATAATTTTATGTCAGAAAGCCATGCCCTACTGAGCCAAGCCTCCAGGGCAAACAGTCCTGAAAAGCCCAAGGACAGCCTAGCCCTAGACAAAGGGAACAAATGGTATTAATTCTTAATCTGACTTGATTTGGCTTAGGCTGTTCCTGATTATTTCAAATGATAAATTAGGAAACTTCTAGAACATTCTCAATATGTCATTATAATATGCTTTAAGATACAATCACCAAAGGAAGATGTAATTGCCTTAGAGAAGGCAAACAAACATTTTATGTAAAGTGCCAAAAAGGTGATATTTTAGGCACTATGGACAACGTAGTGACAACCGCCCAACTCTGCCATCGTAGTATACCATAGACAACATGCAAATGAATGCGTGTGCTGTGTTCCATTAAGACTTTGTTTACAAAAGCAGACTAGGGTCCATATTTGGTCCAAGGCCATAGTTTCCCAGCCCCTGACTTAGTGAATTACTCCCACCTCATTCTTGCATCCAAAAATTATTAATCCAGGCACTGGGCAGCGCACTGGGCATTAGGATACACACTGCACCAGCCTAGAGATTAGGGAGCTCACAGCATGTTGGAGAGAGTGGTGTGTAAATAGCAGACCCAGGAAAGTTTTTCAGGGGGAGGATCAACTCCCTGCCACAGGTTGGGTATAGTTTAAATAGCAGCCAGCAAAGGCCTCAGATAGAGCCTTCGTGTTCCCAGAGGCTGCCCTGTGCCTCCCTGGCAGACTTGAGGTAGCCCATCTGTTCCCCTGCCTGTTGGGGGTCCCCATGGTCACACCCCAGAGGTTCACCCATCTCTCCTCTGGGCTCCCATCCTTACAGACATAAGAAGTTCCCATCCTCAGTCAATCCCACTATACACTTCAGGCCCTACCCCTGCCCCCGCCCCAGGCCCATCAAATGAAGGACGTGAAGTTAACTGGTCACCTTCCGCTCCCTGCCAGCTTTGTGCCTAAACTCAGAGGCACCCTTCAAGTTTTGCCACTTCACATTCATATTGTCTTCTTTGCTGTTATGGACACAACTGGAATACTTCAGAGCTCCTGTTAAGATGTGCATCATTTTATACTGTAGACCAAGACCTCACTGCCAGATGACTGCCCAGACGCAGGTGGGTCTCCACTGTCATTCTCACCTCGTGTCCGTGGTGAGAATGACAATGAGGGAACATAGACTGACTCAGCAGTGAGGGAATATAGAAGGCTGCTGCTTTCCTCTCTTCTGGCCACAAAGGCATTGGAAGGGGAAAGGTTATAAAACACAGAAAGTGAAAGGACCCACACTTGATGTATTTCCTTGATTCCACGGCTCAGATGGTTAATGCAGACTTTGATTATTACAACACGCAGGTCACTCTGGTTTCTTAAATTCCACCCACCACATCACCCAACAGTGCACATTCATTAGAGTAGGAAAAGCTATAGGAAAGGATGGCCATTATCGACTTAGAGTGGTTCAAGATCAATAGCAGTGACATAAAGCCACCTAACGACAGCCTTCCTGGGATTACCTTGGAGAAGTCAGACCTTTAAACATACAGGGAAATGCTGTAAATTGAAATTAGATGAAGTCAAAGGCCTTTGACCTCTCCTGCTCTGACACCTGAGTCAATCCCACAGCTACCACAAACTTTCCCTTTGTAAAAGAGGCAGAAAGAACTCAGAGCATGAGCACCCTCCATCATGGTGACAATGCTGCAGAAATGCCCCACTTTCCTAGGAGCATTGTCAACGTGAAAGTTGCAGTGGGGGTCAGAGTAGCTGTGCCCCTGGTGTGACTAGCCTCTGATAGGACAGGTGTTGAGGTACCATCTTGTTCACCCCTCTCTCTCACCTGTCTACGCTGGTCTCCAAGACGGTGTTGCCATCTGTCACCTCAGTGCTGTCATAAACACTAGTGCGCCTATGAGTGTGAACAGGGCTCAGAAGGAACAGATCTCAAACCTGATAAGGACTCATGGAAGATGTATTGCTTTCCTGTTGCTGTGTAATGAATGATCACAAACTCAGTAGCTGAAAAAATACAAATTCATTCTCCTAAGACTGTAGGGGTCAGAAGTCTGACATGAGTCTTCCTGGACTAAGTCCAAGTGGAAGCAGAGCTCTGTGCCTTCTGGCCTCTCCCAGGGTTAGTGTTTCCTGCCCTCTCTGGCTTCTGGAGGCCACCCGCCTGCATTCTTCTGCTTGCAGCCCCTCCCTCCCCCTTCACAGTGCGGCGCTCCGTCCATCTCTGGTTTCGACTGTTGCCCTATTGCCCTCTCTTCTTTGCTGGTTCTAACCTCCCATTTCCCTCTTACAAAGATCCTTGTGATTACTTTGAGCTCACCCAGATAATCCAAGATTAGCTTCCCATCTCAAAGTTTTTAACCACATCTACAGAGTCCTTTTCGCCATGTAAGGTAACAAAAGCAAAAATCCCCCCCAAAATGTACTTATCAAAGGCAGAGTAAGGGGCCCTTGGAAATGGGGGCTACTTGAAAATTCTGCTGGTAGGGAGGAAAAAGGAGGAGAAAGGCAGAAACTGCCTGATTTGGAGGTGCAGAGCACACCAAACAGCACCAGCCTGGACTTGGTGGCCCAGAAGGCAGAGTGGCTTGGCAGCCACATTTCCCTGTGACTGTGTGTGTCACACGCCTTTCTGAGCTTCCTTATGCTCTCTCCTCCTCACTCTCGGGCTCTACACCCAAACCCTCTACCACACCTCCTATTGGAGCAATTCTGAAACTGCTCTCTGGGCCTCTGGGTCCCTCCTCTCACCTCTGCCTCAAACATCTTCTCCTTATGCTTGTCATTAGTCGTTCCTCTCCACGGAATCACTTTATTACCCCATTAACATACAGGGGAAAATTTCCCTAGACTCCTCTTGACCTTATGCCCACCTCCACCGGACCTCATGCTCACCTACACTCCACCTCATACTCACTGAACTGGACCTCATGCTCACTGCACTGGACCTCATGCTCACTCCACTGGACCTCATGCTCACCTCCACTGGACCTCATGCTCACTGCACTAGACCTCATGCTCACCTCCATGGACCTCATGCTTCCCTCCACTGGACCTCATGCTCACCTCCACTGGACCTCATGCTCACTGCACTGGACCTCACGTTCACCTCCACTGGACCTCACGCTCACCTCCACTGGACCTCATGCTCACTGCACTGGACCTCATGCTCACCTCCACTGGACCTCACGCTCACCTCCACTGGACCTCATGCTCACTGCACTGGACCTCATGCTCACCTACACCGGACTTCATGCTGACCTCCACTGCACGACCTCATGCTCCCTAAGTCTTCACAACCTCTGCAAATCCATTCTTCTGGTTGTTTAAGCCAAAATCCTGTTTACCATCTCTGCCTCCAGCACCCCTGGCTCTGTGGCCAATCCTGTTGCTTCCAAATTAAAAACATACCCACGGGCAGTGCCTGTGGCTCAAGGAGTAGGGCACTGGCCTCATACACTGGAGGTGGCAGGTTCAAACCCAGCTCCGGCCAAAAATAAAAATAAAAACATAAAAAAATACCCAGAAGCCACTTTGTGCTTTGCACAGCCTCCACCAGACATACTTGCACCTGAGCCACTATCATTCTTTGCCTTGAATATACAGGTCGCCCTCCTTTATCCACAGAGGTCTGCCGTGGTCTGAATATTAAATGAAAATTCCAAAACTAAACAATCCCTAACCTTCCAATTGCATGCACCTCTGAACAGCCTGATGAATGTTCTGGCCCTCTCACGCCATCCTACCTGAGAAGTGAGTCTTCCTTTTGCTCACCGTGCCCACAGTGTCTGCTCTGTACTCCTGGGAGTGAGTCACTCAGTTCCCCACTCTGTGATCAGGCCAACTGTCAAAGTTTCACAGTGCTGTGTTCATATAACCCTTATGTTACTTTTGTCATAGTAAATTGTTACGATTGTTCTATTTTTTGTTAGTTGTTGTGGTTAATCTCCTCCTGTGCCTAATTTATAAATTGCACTTTTTCATAGCAAGTGCATATGTAGGTTCATTACTATTCACTGTTCTAGGCTTGCATGGGGGCTCTTGAAACCTGTCCCCTCAGAGAAGGGGGGACAACTGTAGACTATTCCTGTCTTTGTCTTCTGTCCAGCCTATGGTCTGTTTTCAGAATAGCAGCCAAACCATAGTACTTTTCCTTTAAATACAGTAAAAAATCAGGTCTTACCTTCTCCTGTGAGAAATCTTCCAAAGGTTTCCCTTCCCATTCAGAAAAGCATACAGTGAAAGCCCAGCTCCCTGCAAAGTTCCACATGCCCCACGCAGTCTCTCTGGTCCCACTCCCTACAACTCCCATCCTGGCTTCTGCTCCCAGCCTCCCCATTTCTCAAAGAAGAACCCATGTACTGTGCACAGACCTTCCCAGAGTCCACACTGTGACCTGGTGGATGTCTCTGCTCATGTGGCTTCTTGACTGCCGCAAAGGCTTCCTTGACTGCTGCATCCAGCCCTGTGTCACCATCCCTTCTCCCTAGCTGTTTGCAGTACACAGAACAGGTCATTGCACACAGTGTGCATGTTATCTGTCTGGCTTATTTACTTTCCCTCCTAAGCACCATAGGCCTAGACTCTATGGATCTCATTCTCCATTATCTGTATCTCCAGGTCCTAGAATAGCACCCAACACACAGAAAGTGCTCTGCGTATTTGTAGGGCATCTGCGGAATGGGCGCGCATGTCCTCACAGCACAGCTGCTGGCACCTCCACAGTGCACTCGGGCTGTCTTCTTCTTGTTTTTTTTTTTTTTTTTCAGAAGTAAGACAATTTATTTACAGAAAAGAATACAGAAAACACTAAAGCTCCTGGTAGAGAGAGAGAACTCAAGTAGGGAGAGAAAAGCTCTCTCCGCTTCTCTCCTGGTCTTTCCCCGTCTCCCCCTAGGCTCTTAGTCTTGGGGTATATATAGGTGTATGGGTTCCTCGGCCAGGAAACGAATGAACACAGTCCCTTCCACAGGGGGCAAGGTGAATGAATGTATCAATGAATGAACACAGTCCCTTTAGCAGGGGCAAAGTGAATGAATGTATCAATGAATGGACACAGTCCATTCATGGAATTGAGGCCTAGGAAATTCACATAAAATTGACCTAGGCATAGGAAATGGGGGTTCCACATTTAGTCCTAAGTATAAAGTGAAGGAGACACCAAGGCACAGGTGTCTCCTCGGCAGTTGTCCGGCATTTTTGGCTATTGGAGCCTCCAATAGGTGGGCGTTGGAGGTCCCCCTCCTTGTCTGTCTCAGGCTGTCTTCTAACCATGCTAGTCCAACACCTCCCCACACTGGGGTCCAAGAACTGCCAGGGCCACACCTGGGCATCGCCTTGTATTGGATTTTTGGAAAGATGAACACAAGGATGAGTCCACTAGATAGATGAGTCAGAATCAAGACTAGGGCTGGCCCTTGGGCCTGCAGTGTGAAAGGTAAATTGGTTTGCTTGTATGAATAAATTCTTCCATCATTTCAAGGGGCTGCATAAGTGCCATCCAATCTGGTCATGTGAACAGGATCAAGAAAAATGATATTTTTAAGTATATATATATACACATACATACATGGGAAGTATGTGTGTGTGTGTATTTGACACTTCCTATTCTCTTGCCATTCTCTTCTAAGTTGTAATTAGCACTGGGGTTGCTCCCACTTCTAAAGCCTCTTATTATAACCTGGTTCCATCTGCTTCACTTGTGCCGTGCACAATAGGAGGGACTGTCCCCTGGACATTCTCCAAATGCCACCTTCACCTCTACAGGAAAAAACACCTGTCCAGCAATTTCCCTCCCAGGGTTAATCCCTACATAACGGTAATGAAGACAAACATATCAGTTTTGTTCTGGCCTCACTTCTTGATTCCTAACAGATCTCAAGAGGTTCCAGAGGGATAGTTTAACTACCATTGTTATTTTTGTCCCAAATGATTTCTTGATAATTTGAGGCTGCCTGATAAAATGGTAGCAATCTTCTTACCTTTCTTCAGTCTAACAACAAAAAAAAAAGTTTAAATTAACTAAACCAGACATGTTATTTGAAGAAAGGGGTGATAGAAAATGAAGAAATCATTTAAAATATAGGTATTTTTAAAGTACGGTTGAGAAAGCCAGCATCTGAACCATTTGTATTAGAATTACAGTATTTTCCATTTACAGAAGCGAGACAAGTTAATTGCATAGTTACCATGCAATAAACTACGTGGTAATTACACAGAAACGCCTTTAGAAACTACAGTAATTACACAGAACTAAAGCATTCTAAAATAGACCAGGAGTCGCCAAGTTCACACACAAGGGAAGGACGTTTAACCTATGCTCTGACCACTTGACATGAATAAGGCACAGCCAGTAACTTTCCACGCTGATTGTTAAAGATAATGATTTTTAAATATAGATGAACTTCTAGAAACGGTCCCTGGCAGAATAGTACCTTTCAACAAATGGAAGACAAACCTCAGTTACCTGTGCTGCCAGGCAGCAAAGAAGTTGACAGTCATTTCCTGCCTGAAGAGGCTGACAGTCCTCAAAGAGAAATACTAAGAATCTCAATTTTAAGAAAGGAATTTTCAGCTGTTAGCTCACATTTGCATACTGTCGGATTTGAAAGGAAGCTGAGTCAGAATGGAAACAGCTCCATCAGGGAGTGAACAGTACAGTGTATTTTGCACGTCACGTAGCCAAAACCCTCAAAAGGCCCCAAACAATCACCTTTGGTCACTCTGCTTTACAAGGGCCAGATTATTCAGCTGGGAAGTTAAAGGATAAGGGGTAAAACCTATGGATGATGGAACTTGTCATGACCTAAGGAACTTGGTAAAATAAAAGATCTTGGAAACTAGGGGATCCCGGGCCCTTCGCACTAGGTATTGTTGGGACAGTCCCTCTGAACTTGGGGAGTCAAGTTCCAGAAGTACATTGAGAGTTTCTAACCGTCCTCAGAATTTCCTGGCCCAGGGTGTGACCTCCTGCCACCCACCGCCCCACCCCCCGCTGCCAGTTCATTAACAATCCCATCTCTTGCTCTATTTCTTCGTCACAGCTCACCAAGTTGGCCACAGCCCAGGGGAGGGGCCACATCAGGACCGGATTTGGAATCAGCTGCCACGGCTGTTGTGAATTTAATTTTATAGACATTGTTCTGCTAACTTGATGCCAGGATAGATGATGGGCATGAGAGTAAGAAATGAGATTAGAGATGAGCAAAACCAGACCTAGGGGAAAGGAAAATTTCTAATTACCCATAATTCAAACCTTATTTCTGTACAACTCTGGGGCAGCCAGGCCAATTCCAAACCCGTGGAAAAATATGTTTATTCCAAGGATAGTTCTTTTAATCCCTGACCCAAGTTCCTGCTCAGCCTTATACACAAGCACATACAGTCAACATGTCCAGGCCGGAGGGCATCCTACTGGGATGTGCGACCATTATGGGCAGAGAACTATCTTCTTCTTCTTCCTGATTCAATGGATGTTTGTTGACTGAATAAATGAGGGCCTGCATCTGAGCAGAGATCCACACCACAGCGCACTGTCCCCGGAGCCAAAAGACTTTGCACCAAGAGAAAAATAGCTGCACAGTGGTCTTGTTTCGATGCTTGTTAGGATTCATTTGAATTCAGAAATAAGGAAATGAGGAACATGTTAGAATCGCTGTGATCATGGGAAGTCACGCAGTGACCAGAGATGGCAAGAACACGGGAACCAATTGTGTCTTCCAAATCCTCCTCCTTCCACATGTTGTCTAGGGCTTGACCCACATCTAAGTCATGCCCTATCTCAGCACCACACGTGCCCAAGGCCTGCGTCGTTAGAGAGCCCCGCAGCTTTGTGTATGTTTACAACAGATACCAATTGGACTTTCCTGTCATGGTTTTAGAGCAATTGCTCATTAAAATTATTACCATGAAATTTCTCCATGTGCACTGCAGGGAAGCATTTTGTACCAGCCACCTTCTTCAGTGGGGGTGGATTTCAGTAAGTCACCTACCCCAGGGACACTGGTGGTGAGCCTGAGTGCTGACGGGGAAGGTCTCGTGGTTCTTCCCTCTGACAGTGCCTGGGTTTGGCTCATGTCAGTCTCTCGGCCATGGGCCTTGGTCACTCACATCCACACAGGCCAGGTCTGTGCCAGGACAACAGGAGGTGAACTACTCTGGGTGTTATCACGTCCAAACAGGAGCCAGCCCCTCCCCCCACATCCGACCAGGTCCTGTGGAAGGCAGTCTTCTCCCCCAGACCCTCAAAGTACCAGGAGTGTGACTCTGCTACACACATCAAAATGTTCATTGTGTTTGGAATAACTAATCTGAACATGCTACTTAATTCCCAAGGGACTTTTCAGTGAAATCCATTTTCTTATCTCACACTCCCCCAGGGGAGGCTCCCTGTCCCCACAGAGGGGCAGCCCCTGCTACAGCCTGTCAGGAGGCAGCTGCAGCCTCCCCTGTGTCTGCCCAGAATTCTGCTCCCGCGTTGCCCGACTTTCTGTTGCTTGGTAACTAGAGCACCTAATTATTCTACTAGCAGGTCACAGGAATGCCAGTAACCCCATCACACAGACCCAGGAAAGTCAGGCGCAAGGCATTAATTTGCCTAAGAGAACTTTATTTTTCAGCTACCGATAGGAAAGAAAGAGACCTCAGAATTCAGTGTATTATTGCTAATATTAAAGCACAATGACCCAGGAAATAAAATGCAGTACCAAAAAAAAGGGGGGGGGGATAACAAGAAGCAGCCAGAAGAGGCTTTTGGTGTTTGCCCTTTGGGTTTTCTTTTTAATTCCTGAAATTGTTCGTGGACAAGGAGTCAAGTGGTCAACAACAGAAAGTGCTTTTTCATCTGTTCCATTATGAATTGTTTGGGGGAAATGTTTCTTAAGGATAGTACAGGTTTGGGCTTGGATTTTGGTTTCTTGTTACTCTGTATTCAAGTGAAGTTTTCTCCTTAACTAATTCTAGGTTATCAGGTTTAAAAGTAATTGAGTTGTCTTCTACTTTCATTGTTGACAACATCAGTCTGCTTTTATCTGACACTCTGTAGCCATAATTGCCAGGGTTTTGTTTCCTAAAGAATTCTTCTTCTACTCTCTGTAATTTGCTAAAAATGTCTTCCCTCACTGCCTGTGAACAATGGGACACAGCTGTCCAATTTAAAGTCTTCCTGCCAGTGGAGTGGCCTTCTGTCCTTCATCGCTGGGCCCACTCGAGAAACTTGGATATTGGAAGCCCTGATCCCTTTGTCTTCTCTAAATAATGGCAGTGGGTGACTACAGGACCATGAGAAAAATGGGGCAGTGGTGACTCCCAGTGTTTCCAGCTGTCCCCACTCGAGGTGAGTGTGACTGCTCTGGACCTTCCCAGGGCAGGCAACGGTCCCTTATTCCTTCATTGTCTCTAAATCAAATTAAACTGCACACCAAGATTGGCGACACACGCAGGTCTCTCCACCTGCTTCGGTGGCACCACTGGATACCCTGGAACTGCCCATCCAGTTTAAGATACCCCCAGATGCTGGCAACTGCCCCAGAACAAAAGGACCTCAGAACCAAAGAACAAAGCAGGCTCGGGGAGGGGGAGGCAAGAATGATTGTTCCTCTCCGGTAAGTCCTTTCACCAATGAAAATTGATGGAAAATTACCTTAAACAATTAAAATGTTGTTTAGCTGAGTGTTTCTTACAGAACATGGCGCTTTTGTTCTGTAAATGCTGACTTAGTCTCCTGCACCTGCCGCGGACTCTTCCTGCCCAGGGGCAGCGCGGCGGATGGTGGGAACAGTTCTGCAAGTGCCGGTCCGCTGGCGCCCTCTGCTGGTGCAAAGAGTTATGACCTGTTTGAAAATGGTCCCCAAACCAGAGTCACAGGGGTCCTGCAGAGCCTGTTTCCTCAAGCCTCCGGTTTACTGTGAACGCTCATGCTGGCCCAGAAAGATCCCCAGCGACTGGTAGAGTGCAGGAAATAATTCAGCGCACATGCAAGGTGAAAAGCAACAGAAACGGGATGGTGGTGCCCTGCCATTAGCATGAACGGGGGTGTACATTGAATTGTGAATGGGCAAGTGGGTGAGAGTTACCTGTCATGTGCCATGTCGGAAATGTGCTCAGGGTCGCTGAACGTACTACAAATAGTGAAAACAGCCAACGCTGTGCTGCGCGCATTTTGACACAGTAAGAATATATGTACGTGCACACAAAGAGAAGTGGGGCCAATGGGAATGTGGGGGGTGACCAGCACGTTCTGCTTGCAAGCCTCATGTGGAGCTCCAGTCCACGTAGGAGCTGCTCACACCTCCTGGGCCACACAGGGATGTCTGGGGTGGGGAAGGGGACGGACCTAGAAAGGTGGAGCAGACCACTGAGGGGCCTGGGGGGACCGTGGCGTCACATCCAGGATCTGCCCCTGCCGACCTGCGCACCCAGCTGCAATGTCCTCCATCCCTCTGCCCTCCAATCTCTACGTCCCCATCATCTCTCCCCTCCATCTTCATCCCCTCCATCTTCATCCCCTCCATCTTCTCTCCCCTCCCATCTTCTCTCCCCTCCCATCTTCCCTCCCCTCCATCTTCCCTCCCCTCCCATCTTCTCTCCCCTCCCATCTTCCCTCCCCTCCCATCTTCCCTCTCCTCCATCTTCTCTGCCCCCCATCTTCTCTGCCCCACACTTCTCCCCCCTCCCATCTTCTCCCCCTCCATCTTCTCTCCCCTCCCATCTTCTCTCTCCTCCATCTTCCCTCCCCTCCATCTTCCCTCCCCTCCATCTTCCCTCCTCTCCATCTTCTCTGCCCCCCATCTTCTCTGCCCCCCACTTCTCCCCCCTCCCATCATGTCCCCCTCCATCTTCTCTCCCCTCCATCTTCCCTCCCCTCCATCATCTCT
>CAUYON010107911.1:0-13158 GCA_963573935.1 Arctocebus calabarensis
TTAGTTTTATAATATCTTTAACTTAAAAAGTTGGAGACCTCCTTCACTTTACACTTAGGACTAAATGTGGAACCCCCATTTCCTATGCCTAGGTCAATTTCATGTGAATTTCCTAGGTCTCAATTCCATGAATGGACTGTGTCCATTCATTGATACATTCATCCACTTTGCCCCAGCGGAAGGGACTGTGTTCGTTCATTGATACATTCATTCACCTTGCCCCCGGCAAAGGGGACTGTGTTAATTCGTTTCCTGGTCAAGGATCCCATACACCTATATATACCCCGAGACTAAAAGCCTAAAGGGGGAGACAGGGAAAGACCGGGAGAGATACCGAGAGATTTTCTCTCCCCACTTGAGTTCTCTCTCTCTACCAGGAGCTTTAGTGTTTTCTGTATTCTTTTCTATAAATAAATTCTGTCTTACCACTGGAAAAAAAAAAAAAAGAAAATGCCATGAAGGCTAAGTTAAACATTTCGGATTATATATTAACTGCACTAATGTATGCAGCTGTGATTTAATAAAAAAAAAATTTTTTTTTAAGAAAAAAATGTTGGAAATCTGACTTCTGGTTCTAAAATAGGGCATAGAAGCAAACTAGCTTTATCCCTCATCTCCCCCAAAGAAATGTTTCAACACATACAGATCAATAAAGGTGGTACACTGCATTAACAGAACGAATAACAAAAACTATGATTCTTTCAGTAGATGCCTAAAAAGCATTCAATAAACAATATCCCTTTATAATAAAACTCTCACCAAGTTAGGTATAGAAGGAAAATATCTCAAAATAATAAAGGCCCTGTATAACAAACCCATAGATAACATCATACTGAACAGGAAAACAATTGAAGGCCTTTCTTCTAATGTCTAGAACAAGACAAGAATATATACTTTTACCATTTTTATTCAACATAATACTGAAAGTCCTGGCCAGAACAATTCACTAAGAAAAAGAAATAAAACAAAGAGCATGCAGGTTGAAAAGGAAGAACTCAAATTTTACTTGTTTCCAGATGACATGATCTTATACTTAGAAAAACCTAAAGACCCTGCCAAAAAACTGTTAGAACTAATAAATGAATCAGTCAAATTGCAGGATACATGACTAACATACAAAAATCAGTGGCATTTATATATGCAAATAGTCATCAAAACAAATCAAGACAGCAATCCCATTTATGATAGCTTCAAGGAACACAAAATAACAAGGAAAATCATATAACACTGATTGAAGGACATTGAAGAGGACACCAAAAAACGGAACTATATTTCATGCTCATGTACTGTAAAAATTCCTATTGTTAAAAAGACAATGCTACCCAAAGTAATTCATAGAGTCAATGTAATCACTACAAAATACCAAGGACATTTTTCATAGACATAGAAAAAAAGTCCTAAAATTTGTATGAAGCCACAAAAACAAAAAGAACAAGGCTGAAGGTATCACCCTACTTGACTTACAAAATTTACTACAAAGCTATAGTAACCAAGTCAGTGTGGCATTGGCATAAAAACAAACATACAGAGCGAAAGAGAGAATTGACAACCCAGATACAAATCTATGTGCTCACAGTCAACTCATCTTCAACAAAGAGAACAAGAACATACAAAGGAGAAAGGATAGTCTTCTTCAATAAATGGGAAAAACTGGGAAAACTGGATATCCATAGCAGAAGAATGGAACTAGACCTCACCTCTCACTATACACAAAAATCAAATCAAAATGAACTAAAAACTTAAATCTAGGATATGAAACTATGAAAATTCTAGAAGAAAACATTGGGGAAATGTTCTTTGGTCTAGGCAAAGATTTTTTTTTTTATAAGACCTTTAAAGTACAGGCAACCAAACTGAAAACAGACAAATGGGATTACATCGAGCTAAAAAGCTTCTGCATAGCAAAGGAAACAATCAACAAAGTGAAGGAACAATTTACAGAATGAGAGACAATATTTATTAGTATCTAATTGACAATGGTTTAATAACCAGAAGATGTAAGGAGAGAAAACAAATCAATTGCAAAAAAAAAAAAAAGCCAAACAAATAATCTGATTTTAAAAATAAACAATACAGATGACCAACAGGTCTATGAAAAAAATGCTCAAAAGTGCTAATAATCAGGGAAATACAAATCAAAGGCAATATAAAACATCATCTCACCCCTGTTAAAACAGCTTTTATCAAAGAGATAGGCAAAAAAAATCTGGCAAGGATGTGGGGGAAAGAGAACCCTTGTATGCTATTGGTCGGAATGTAATTATTACAACCACTATGAAGAATAGTTCAGAGGGTCCTCAAAACTCTAAAAACGGAACTACGATATGATCCAGAAATTCCACTACTGGGTGTACAATGAAAAGAAAGGAAATTAATATGTCAAGAGGTATCTGCACTCTAATGTTTATTGCAGCACTACTCACCGTAGCCAAAATATTGAATGAATGTAAATGCCCATCAATGGATGAATGGATAAAGAAAATATATACATACACAATGAAATATTATTTATCCAAAAAAAGAATAAAATTCTGTCATTTTCAGCATCATAGTTGCACTTGGAGGTCATTATAGTAAGTTAAAAAATACCAATCACGGTGAGAAAAATACTATATTTTCTCATTTGTATGTGGGAGCTGAAAAAATCGATCTCATAAAGTTGGAGAATAGATTGGTAGTTACAAGAGGCTGGGAAGTATAGGGGAGGAAGAAGAGAAGTCTTAGTGTTTGATAAATCAGTAGGGTGACCATGGTTTAGAATTTCAGAATAGGTAAAGGATCATTTGAATGTTTCCAGCATAAAGAAAAGACAAATATTTCAGGTGTTATATATCCCATGTACATTGATTTGATTTTTACAAATTATATGAATGTACTATTCATGAATCACAAAAATATGTATATCTATTATGTATCAATAAAAATACAAATAAAATAAAATGTTGGAGGCCTAATACTATCTGATTTCAAGGCTTATTACAAAGACTGTGTCATATTAGGAAGATAACAAACATATCAAAGGAACAGGATAGGAAGTCCAGAAGTAGACCCACACATGAATAAACAACTGATTGTCAACAAACATGCAGAGAAATTTAGTGGAGAAAAGAATCTTTTCAGCAAATTATGCTAGAACAACTAGCCATGCCTGAAATAACTACTTCAAACCTACACTAAAATTAATTGAAAAGCATTTTAAAGGATAATATCATAGTGGGTTGAATAGCATCCCCCCAATTTTCATGTCCACCCAGAGGCTCAGAATATGACCTTATGTGAAAAGAGGGTCTTTGCAGATATAATTAGTGAAGACGATGAATTACAGTTGGCCCTGAATCTACTGACTGGCATCTGTTTAAGAGAACAGAAAGGGAGATTTAGATTGAGTCACAGAGTGAAAACAGAGAAGAACGCCACATGATGATAGAGACAGAGACTGGAGTGAAACAGTTACAAGCCCAGGAACATCAAGAATTTCGGAGCTCGGTGCCTGTGGCTCAACAGGCTAAGGCACCAGCCACGTACACCTGAGCTAGTGGGTTCGAATCCAGCCCAGGCCCACCATACAACAATGACAGCTGCAACCAAAAAATGGCCGGGTGTTGTGGCAGGTGCCTGTAGTCCCAGATACTTGGGAGGCAGAGGCAGGAGACTCTCTTGAGCCCAGGAATTGGAGGTTGCTGTGAGCTGTGATGCCACAGCACTCTATCCAGGGTGACAGCTTGAGGCTTTGTCTCAAAAAAAAAAAGAATTTTGGGAAGTCACATAAAGCTGGGAAGGGACAGGTATAACTCTTCCCTAGAACCTTCAGAGGGACCACAGCCAGCAACATCTTGATTTCAGATTTCTAGCTTCCAGAATTATGAGAGAATAGAGAAATGTTGTCTTAAGTCTTAAGTTTGTGATACTTTATTATAGTAAACCTAGGAAAAGAATACAGTCATACAATGTATGTTTGAAAGAAATATAATTTCTTATTTAGTGTATATAAATACATAAAGTTAATTGCAAAGTCTAAGAAACTTCCATAAACTGGTAAGGCTGTAAGTATTATCACAGCTTATGTGAGATACATGAGTACTCTTTTTATGTTGAAGGTAAAGGGTGAATTTTAGAAGTGCTTAATGCCAACACATGCACAATTCAAGTTACACTTTAAAACTTACCAGTTACCATTTAATTACCCCTATATCTAATCCTTTAAATGCTGTCATGAATAAATTCATCCTAGTTCACCAAAACAATAAGTTTCTGAGGCAGAGGAAAGAGAAAGGCAAGGTAAGAGAGTGATTATGAGCTCTCCGCAGCCTGATTTTGTGGTTAGAATACCTGTTCTCTCATGAAATTGCCATAAATACAAGTTACTTATCATCTTTTGTGCTCCTCAGTTACATCATATGTAAAATGAGGATAATGACAGCACCTTCCCCATTGAGTCCTTTGAAACATTAAATAAATTACTATAAGGAGTCTTTGAAAAAGTTTATGAAAAATGCTTATTATGAAAGAGTTATGCATTGATTTAAAAAATTTTTGGCAACAAGATAAACTCATACTAATTTTTCGTAATGTGTCTGAATGGGATCTAATTTGAGGCACTAAAAAGGACAAGACATCAATTTGAATAAAGCCCTTATAAGAGCAACATGAATTGTGCTAAAATTGAAGCAAGAACAAACAATGAACTTATGATGAAGCTTAGGTGGAAGTAGAGATGATTGATCCTTTACAAAAAGTTTATGGGATACTTTGCTAAGAAGAATATGTTCCAGCTCCATCCATGTAAACACAAAAGAGGTAAAGTCTCCATCTTTCTTTAAGGCTGCATAGTATTCCATGGTATACATGTACCACAATTTATTAATCCATTCGTGGGTTGATGGGAGGGGAGGGGGGAGGATGGGTGGAGGGAGGGCAATTGGTGGGATCACACCTACGGTGCATCTTAGCAGGGTGCTGGCGAAACTTATTAAAGGTAGAGTATTAATGTCTTTATATAGTGATCAAGAAAATGCCATGAAGGATATCTGTAACAGTACGATCAAAACATTTCTGAATGTATATGAATCGTGCCCTGTGATTGCACCAATGTACATAATTATGATTCAATAAAATTATTAAAAAAAAAAAACCCATTTGAAAGACGAGGATCCTTCCCCCATCCCCCCAGGAGAGCAGCTTGAGGTGAGTAGGGACCTTTTGTTTCACCAAAGGGCAGAGGGCGACTGAGGGCCAGGACGCCCTGCACAGAGAGATACTGCTGCAAGCCCAGGCCGTCTCTTGCCTGGGACAAAAGTTGAACTAATATTCTTTATTGGGTTGGTTCTGGCCACTGTTTCTCCCTCTGACGGGAGCCTGTGCTGAAAGCTGGCCTCAATCGGCCATCTTGCCTATTCCCCCGGTTGTGATCTTTCTAACTGACACATCTTTTAAAGTGTATCATTTGCTGATCTTAATCATAATACACACAAGTATATTTGTGCATTTCATTCTTATTTTAAATGTCTTTTTTAACTTAAAATGTGCTTCAAAGATTTGCTTTTTTGTTGTTGTTCTTTAAATTCGTGAAGGGGGAGGAATGTGGATAGGGAGATCAGAATGCCACCATTATTATAGTTCTTACGCAGTGTGTGATATTCGGAAATCTACCAGTCTTCTCCTCCTTCCATTTCCTTTTCTAACTCTCCCCCTAAGTATAATGGGCATGCTCCAAGAATGTCTGGCATGTGAGAATCACTATTAGTAGTTTTACTGTTGATTTCCGCCTATTTACTGTCAATCAAGTTAGCATTTAGACTGCAGTGGTTCTCAACCTTCCTAATGCCGTGACCCTTTAATACAGTTCCTCATGTTGTAGTGACCCCCAATTTTATGGTCGAGGGTCCCCACAACATGAAGAACTGTATTAAAGGGTCACAGCATTAGGAAGGTTGAGAACCACTGATTTAGAGGGATGAGAATAAATATGTGACAGTCTTATAGTAACTACTGCTTGGGTAGTATTGAAATGCATCTACTGAGACCTTGTTTCATCTGAGCTCAGATGATCTACCTAGCCCAGCCTCCCAGAGTGCTAAGATTACAGGTGTGAGGCACTATGCCTGGCTGTGCTCCCTAAATTTAAAAAAAAAAAAGAAAAGAAAAGAAAAGAGAAGTATAAGAGAAGATATATATGTGTGTGTGTGTGTGTATTCTATATAAGGATGGAGGAAAAAATAGTTGTAAGAGGGAAAAAATAATGCTGGATATGATTTTAGAAAAAAGTTTAGTACAGAAGTGGAAATATTATGGGAAAAGATATTTGCATACACGCAGATATATTTTAAATACCTAGTGGGTATTTAATTATATAAAAATATAGTAGTATTGTGAATCTAAAAATATCTTTTTGGATGTCAATTTCCTTTTATTTTTCATTTCACTCATGTTTTGTACAAATTACTATGAATTGATTTTATGAGAAAAATAAATTTTCTCAGGGAAGAACTATAGGTCACATTCTTAGAATATATAGATTCCAAGATTAAGAAAAGATATAGTAAGTGGTTTGAGCTGTGTTGTAAAATCAGATAGACTTAGATTTACATATTATTTCAACACTTAGTATCTATATTCAATTTATAAGTCTTGGTTTCTTTATCTGACAAGTGGGGAATAGTTATATCTGCTGAAGAATTTATTTCAGTGCTTGAATCAAGGTTAATGGTATATAAATACCATAATATAAATGTTGCTCAAAAAATATTAAAAAACATTTTAATATGAATCCGCTAGAAGAAAGGTAGAAGGGAGATAAATTCTAAGAAATTAATGCAGAGCATTAACTTATACCAATTTCCCCTGAATTCATGTGCCTGAAGAAGCATCATAGACAGATAGAGGCATTATTCATAATAATTAGGAAAAATAAGATAATAGAAGTTCAAAGGTAAAAAGTAAATTCCAAGGAAACCCTGAAGGGAATAAATAAATCAGTACAAACCTAGGGCCAGCTCGGCAAAAAGCTGAGCCAATGATGCTGGCTTGCATCATTGATTAGGCTGGAGAAAAAATATCTTGCAAGAGGGAGGAAATAATGTTGGATATGATTCTAGGAAAAGAAAGTTTAGTAAGGAAGTGGGAAAAGAAATTTGTTTGGGGGCATTCTACAATGGCCTAGAAAGGTTTAGAGTGTAAAATGCATTTCTAAATATCCCATGTGAATATTTAGGAATATCTACTGAATTGTTTGATTGAGAAAACAAAATTTAAAGATGTTTAGAAGCATGGATTAGTGACCTTGTTGTTTCATTGGCCTGGGGAGACGTACTTTCACCTGATTCCTATCTTCCTAATTATAGCAGCAGTGTACACAGAGTTTCTGTATCAAAACATAAATTTCTGAAACAATAAAAAAGTTGCTCAGAAATAGACACCTGTCACCTCAGAAAAGAGAGCTCCAGAGTGATGGCAATTTCCCAGGTAGCACAGGCCCCAAGGGCTGCTCAGCTTCAGTTTGGCTAAGAAGGAAGGAACATGAGAAGAAGCATGTCGGTGAGATTTGGGGTAAGAATTGGATCTCCAAGGGACATAGAATTATGATCACATCTTCATGGGAACAATTGAACTAAAAGCCAATATGTGGCTGGTGCCAATGCCGAGTCCCATCAGAGGAAGCCGTGGTGCTGCTGGGAAGATCACAAGTACTTTAATGATTTTCTTTATTCACACTCTTTGGCAAACAGCAATCTTTATAGTCTTAGAGCATCAAATGTACTGATTGAAACCATTCATGTTGCAATTTTAGTAAAAGTCATTGAGAAATGTTCGTGGGCACATGCAAAAGACATTAATTTTTAAAACTAGAGTGACTTGGGATAACTATATTTATTTCTTAAGTCATTTATGTGTAGTTTTATAATGCATTATATAATTTAATAAACGTAGACAAAATCTAATAGCTTTCAATCAAGTGACTATTCATAACAGTCTTTAATGACTGCCTTTTCTTTTTGCAATGTTTTAAGCACATTTAAACATTTTTTACCCCATTTACATTTGCATTCAGCTAAAACTGTCATCCTAAGTAGGGTTTATGAGCATGTTTGCAGGGGGATTGACCCCAATCATAATCTTCTCCTGTTGGTAATAAAATGTTACGGGCATCGCTGTGCAGAGAGTAAGATTCGACTGTTAGTATATGTACTCACACACACACACACATGCACGTTCAAGCTTCGACTGTTAGTGTATGTACTCACACACACACACACACACGCATGTGCAAGCACAGAGCTCAAATTAGATACAGTTTAATTCAGACAAAAATCCATCACTTGATTTACGTAGTGTAAAAACAGAACTGATGCCGTGTACCCAGTAGATGAAATGTGACATCCTTCACAGAGATTTTCAGAGGAGCCAAAGTACGAGCAGGAGGAGAAATTAGCAAAACAATAATAGGAAAGAAGTAAAAGGGACAGAATGAATGGTGTAAGGAGCAGGAGAAAAGCAGCCCATCAAACAGCAACAGGAGTTTGGCAGAGCTGAGGAGAACAGAAGAGCCTCTGCAAACACAGGTGCCCGGGGACCTTAGGCTCTGAATTTACAAGTAAAGACATGCTTCTTCATGTCATTTAGACGATGAAATTTCTGTGACTATATTCTGAGATTATGTCAGAATAACGTATTTGCATTTAGCTTGCCAAACTTGTGAAGGTTAGCAGAATATGCCACCCCAAAAATATGCCACTTTGGCATACAGATTATTTTGAGCTGAAGGTAACTGAGAAGGAACGGATACAAGAGAAGCTCTCTGCTCTCCTCCTTTTGCCTAAAAGCAGGACATGAATTATTAAAGCTGCCTCCACTGCTCTCCCCACCGGGAATGACAGAAGTTAATCACCAGAGGCGACCTCCGCCAGTCACCCACCCCAGAAGGGCCAGAGGACTCCTGAAAGCCTCACTAACTAGCACTGAGGATCCTTGGTTTCCTCATGTAATTGGCCTTCCCATCGTTGGCCAACTCTAAACTCAAAGTCCTTTCGGTTGTCTTACTACTTCTCTAGAGATCTTTGCTAAAAAGTATCCAATGTGCTCAGCCCTTCTATGAAACTAATTTATAGCTTTCATACAAAGGCTATAATCCGATTATAGCATAAGAATATGGGGAAAGGGGCAAGGAAGGGGAGGGGAGGAGGAGGATGGGTGGATGGAGGGTAATTGGTGGGATCACACTTATGGTGCATCTTAGAAGGGTATAGGTGAAACTTACTGAATGTAGAATATAAAGGTCTTAACACAATAAGTAAGAAAATGCCATGAAGAATATGTTAACTAGTTTGATGAAAATATTTCAGATTCTATATGAAACCAGCACATTGTACCCCATGATTGCATCAATGTACACAGCTATGATTTAATAAAAAAAAAGAAGAAGAAGAATTAGAAAACTCAAAAACAGTTTCAAAAAATTACTATGTCTGGACAACTCAAAAACCAGAAAGAGATTCAACCAAAAAACTAGCATGAGCAATGTAGGAAATAAATAAAGTTACTCTAGTACAAAACTATTATAAACAAACTAATGATGTTTATATGAATGAAGAAATATCTATAGAAGCTAAGGCATATTTATAATAGTAATAAAAAGATATCTAGCAAAAATTTAAGAAATGAGCATAAACATGTTAAGACAAACATTAAAACTTCCATTAGAACATAGTAACAGACTGAAACAAACATACAAATAATGTCCAAATTCTGTTAAATTAATCAATAAATTTAATACAATCCAAATAAAAGGATCCACAGGGTGTTTTTGTCTTGGGAGGGGTAGACAATGACAGTCTGATTTTAAAGTTAATATGAAAAAAAAGCAATAATAGCTATAAAAATCAGGAAAATGAGAGTTATAAGAGGACATAAGTAAGTCCTAAATGATTAAAATGGCATGGTTATAGATACATGAAGAAACAAACGT
Organism: Arctocebus calabarensis; assembly: GCA_963573935.1. Classification (NCBI taxonomy): domain Eukaryota; kingdom Metazoa; phylum Chordata; class Mammalia; order Primates; family Lorisidae; genus Arctocebus; species Arctocebus calabarensis. The sequence continues at coordinate 9,962 of CAUYON010107911.1, forward strand.
ATAGATGACATACAATTCAAACTCCAGATCTATATGCAAACACACACAGGAAATAAGTACCGGATAAAGATAATGTCTCAAATCAGTGGGGGAATGATGGAGTCAATAAATGGTGTTAGGAAAATCAGGAAGTTATATTAAAATAATGATAATTTTTCTTATGATTAGTAAGAGTAAGCATAATTTCATATGTTTAAGAACTATTTGAATTTCCTTTTCTGTGAACTCTCTGTTCATATTTTTCCCTTTTTTATTATTTTATAAAAGCTCATTAAATTTTTAAGGAAATTAACCCTTTGTCTATGATATAAATTATAAATATTTTCCTCCAATTATGATTTGCCCTTTAATTTTGCTTATGGTGATTTTCTCCCTGGAGGTTTTTTCCCCCCTATCTAGTTGAATTTGTTAGAATTAATGCTCTGTGGTTCCTAAGAGTGCTTTTCTGGGATTTTTTCTTTTTTATATTTGAATCTTGATCCAATTGAAATATGCTCCTAGTATAAGGGGTTGGGTATGAGTCCAATTTTATATTTCATATACTTGCCAACACCATTGATAGTCCATTTCCTCATTGATTTGAGATACTCCTCAAACATATAATGTCATGTATTGCAGATGGGAGTGTAATTCTTACCTCAATAGGCAATGCACGTATCCTCTGAATCAGGAATTTCTCTTTTAGGAATTAATCCCACTTATATACATGATAAGGATAAAAGTTGGTATGTACAAGATTACTCACCACTGTATGTTTTGTAATAGACAATGTATGAAAACAATCTAAATGCCTAAAAGAAGGAAATAGTTATTATGATACGTTTATATAATCGAATAATATGCAGCCATAAGAAAGAATAAAAAGCTCTTTATATGGAAGGATCTATAAGATATTTTAAGTTTAAAAAAGTATAAAAGTCTGCCATTTTATTAAAAATGAGAAAAAAGTGAACATATATATATATATATATATATGCACACAAACATCTATGAAAGAAAATCCACTGGTCGCCTATGGGAGGACTAGGAGTGTCTGAGCCTCAAGAATAAAAGATAGATGTTACTTTGAATTCTCTTTCTATTTTCTTAATTTTGAACCACCTGAATATATTTCATATCGGAAAAATTTAATAAAATATTTAGGTTAAGGAGAAAAGACAATAAGAAAACAACAACAAAAAATAAAAGGCCCTTTGAAATTCCAAACTCTAATTTAGTCAATATAATCTAGAAGTATTTGGCAGAGCACTCTAAAGAAAAACCACAATTCAAAAATTTTATTGTTTTACAAAATTTCTCTATTTCAATCGCTGCCCAAAAAAATGTATTATTAGGCATTTGAGTTAATAATAAAAGTACCCATAGATAAAAGCTTTGTAGTGAATTAAATTAAGATGCGTCTTAAGTTAAAACTCTATTGTGGTTCTGTCTGATGATAATTTTTTAAAGAGAGAAATGGGATTTTTTTCTAGCTTTTTCAAAACTCTATTTGACATTTACTTTTACCTAGTGCAGATTTAACTTATGAAAAATCAGCAAATACATTTCTTAACTCTATTTTTCTACCCAGTAGAAAAATGTATCTCTAACCAACCGGGTTTCAGGGAGCTGTTTGCACTCTTTATTCTTGGGGTGCTCTTGGCCAAAGAATAACCAGACACCAAAGTAAGGCAAGTGTGAAACAAAGTTACTGAGAAAGAGAAAGATAGGTTTACAGAGTAAAAACAAGATGCATACTTAACAGAGCAGGATATGTTCTGCTCTGTTCCCAATACACAATGGGTCTCCATTGTCGCCACAAGAAAAAGGGTTTCGTTATGGCTTGGGTTCTATTTTATACTGCCTAGATGGGCGTAGTTCATGGTTCAAAAGTCATATTGGAACCATCTAATTGTGCATGCAGACCTCCCATGAGCCCTCTGAAAGTCCATATGGGGCATGGACCACAGAGCAGATTTAAACTAATAACGTGATAATTAGCCTTCAGGCTATTCTAGGTCACCGTCAATACTCTCTTGACTGATATCAGTTGGCTTATGGGCTAGAGGGGCCTCTATAGCCTTTTGCAGTTGGCACACTGAGTACTGATCTGTAGATAGGTAAGACAGCCCCCCTCCCCTAGGTGTACGCAGTCCCTTGGGACAGGATCAAGGTGGGCAGCTCTGAGATGAGGGTCCAGCCCTTGTCCTTTTTCCTTAGGTGATCCAGATTCTTGATTATCTACCTACGAAACCATCTCTGAATTTTTTCATTTCTTCTTCAATATCCTCCCAAAATCAGATTAAAGAGTAATTAGGCATCATCAATGTCATGCTAGACGACATTGAGCAAAGGAAAGGGTTTTTTTAATTATTTTTTTATGTAAGGATAGTTTCAAATTTGACAAAGTAGTTTGTTTCTGAACCTTACTCTTCAGCATTTTATGTTTCATTGTGATCCTGTGAATTATATTGGTATGAAATTAATTATTCTTTAAATTAAGAAAACAGTAATTATTGATTAAGAAAACTATGAACATCTTAATTCTAGTCTGCCCTTCTCAAGTAACTTTATAGTAAGTATACATTTGTTTTCCACTTCAGAATTTAATGTAATATTCTAAAACCTGAAAGACTCCATGACCACAGTAGGAACTTAGATTAACTAACTTAAATCCTTCAATTTGATGATCTTCTAAATGATGATAATTTAAGTGGACAAAAAGTAATTCAATAAACCTATAGGAAATGAGTGCAGAAAATAGGAATAAAGTAAGTAGGATGAGGGAACAGGAAGGAGGAAAATGTCATTGAAATAATGGCATAAAATCACAGGTGTTGCAAACCTCCTTAAACTAATTAAAACATATTCATTTACAAAGCTTTTGTTAAAGGCAGGGAAGTTCAACCAAGTAAATAATTTTTCTAGAAATGAAACAATGATGTTTTGATGGGTACCAATGGGATATTTCTTTTGAAATAAACCAACAAAAAAAATCCTGATTAGCAAACCAATTTATCATTTTCTTTTTTTTTTTTTTTTAATTTTTGTAAGACAGAATTTATTCACAGAAAAGAAAGAAAAGAATACAGAAAACATTAAGGCATCTGTTAGAGGGAGAAAATTCTAGTGGGGAGAGAGAAGCTCTCTCCATTTCTTTCCCAGTCTTTCCCCACCTCCTCCTTTAGGCCTTTAGTCTCAGGGTATATATAGGTGTA
>CAUYON010107915.1:0-28188 GCA_963573935.1 Arctocebus calabarensis
TGTCTTTATATAGTGATCAAGAAAATGCTATGAAGGCTATCTCTAACAGTACGATCAAAATATTTCTGATTGTATATGAAGCACATTCTGCCATATGATTGCACCAATGTACACAATTATGATTTAATAAAATTATAAAAAAAGAAAAATAAATAAATAAATAAATATACAAAATAATTAATAAAGTTTCCCTGAATTGAATGCAGTCCAACCTTGCATGTCACAAATGAGACAACCCAGCCCCCACAAGGTTGAGTGCTCGATGCAATCCTGAAAATCAAGTTCAGGTTTCTTGGTTTCCCAGCCCACCCAAACACCATGCTCTGTCAAATTACCTTGGCTATTAGCAGAGGTGAGATCTAGTGAACAGAAAATGCTGTCTTGTTTGTTGGTTTGTTGGTGTTATTTTTAAAGTTGAGAATCTGAGACAATACTAACAAAATTTCTTTGTGAAAATGTGTTAAAATGTTCATTAAATTATACAATGTCATCACTGGAAAGAGCCTCAGAAATCAAGTAGGCCAGTTTCACAAATGAGTAAAGTACCCCTCTAAAGACACTAAGTTCTCTTTGCCTTAAAGGGCGTTCTATCATGTTTGCTATTAATCAAGCTGATATGATGGCTGTGCCTATGCAGCAGCCCAAAACTGATTTAGAAAGAGATACCCAAAATATGTTTTAATAAGGCGCTCAGGTACACGAGGACAGCCTGCCAAACCTGCATTCCCTCTGCTCTTGTCACCTCTGCTTATTACCTGGATTTTTGGCTCGCTCAATATTTATTTATTTTTGCAATTGGAATACAGCCATAACTTCCACTAAGACAACAGTTCTTGGAAGCCAGCAAATGTGAGCTCAGAGGGAGAGGAATTTGGGATCACACATTTTTAGCATTCAGAGATCATTCAAGATAGTTCAAGTACTTTCTAAGTGTAAACCATCAGGCAAATGTGGCTTGCAACCACCATTATTCACCTAGGAAAATATTTTATTGCTGAGACATGTCACAGTGCCAAAATATTTTTGATAAAAAGTATTTACAGCAGTAGCTTTTATACACATACAGCCTCAGGAATCCTAAATTTTAATATGAATGTGTAGAAATTACAGAAAGATGATTAATAGGTAATTCATAGAAATCCATTATGTGAACGTTCATTAACTCAAAAAACAGAGCAGAATGAGAGGAAATGGCTTTATATTGCTATGATAAGGATTTAAATTATCTATGAAGAAGAACTTCCTGACAAATATCAGGCTTGGTTACCAAAATGTTCTTGGAATTTCCTTCTCAAAGCTTTCAAATTAATATAACTTCCTTTTCAGACAGGGTAGGAAGGTTTCTTTTATTGTCCTTGATTTTCATTTGTTTTTTTGCTTATTGTTTTCAATAGAGTACACAATTGTATGATTTTAAGACGTCCATTCATCAAGATACCTCAAGGAACAAATTTCACAAAATAGACTCAAAAATTAACCATCTCAAAATAAGGCTTATTAAACTCTGGAACATGTGACCCAAGGTATCTCTAGAATCTCTATCATGAGAAAAAGTTAAGATTTGATAAACAAACTCTATCTATTGAAGAGAGAGAGTTTACAGCGGGCAATGGGAAAACTCTCTCTAGCTAGAGAAGGAAGAACATCCCATATTTATCTGCTTAGCTTACTGTTAGATCCAGAGCCACCGCCTTCCCCAAGCATCAGTTTGATCATGGAAAAGCAGTGGACAACTGCCCACTTCCTTCAAGTATTATATTTCTTTTTTTTGTTTGTTTCTTTTCAAGTATTGTTTTTCAATGTCTTACCGTATCTGGAAATAATATACGTGAAAGCACTGTATTATAAGGAAAGCATTAGTGCCAGATCACCCTATTTTTAATTTAAAACTATTTGCCTCAGTTCCTGTTTGCTTTACACCTATGAAATGATAAAAGCAAAAGCTCAGGGTTCTTATTGTGATGTTAGAGGCTTCCTGAGACTGAACACGGGTGACTTGGACACTTCATTAGGTATTACCTTGTATTGTCTTCTAATTGCTTCTTGTACGTAAATCTTGCTTTTCCCGTAGGACTCTGAACTTCTTCAGGATGAAGACCTTTATTTATATCTCTTTCATATTGTCTAAAATCTAAGTCTCTGCTGGCTATGTAGCAGCTCACTTGCAGTAGTTAATGAATTCGTCTGTAAGTAAAGCCAAACACCCCTGTGTATTTCCCCAAGGTTTGCCGCATAGTGCGAATGAGCAAGGCAGAAAGGAACAGCAAAAGAGGTGCTAGTCTTGAATATTGCACACTTAGCACAAGATAGCAACATATTTTGGGGAAAAAAATGAAACCTCATCTTCAAAGCCAAGAGGTTGAACCAGATAGGTATTTATGTATTTAACACATATGCTGTTTCCCATGTTCTGCGCACTGCACTGGTCCAAACATTTCACAAATATTCACTTATCTAATCCTCATTAATACTCATAATAATAAGATAAGAACTATTACCCTTACATTATAATAAGAACATGGGACTAAGAAAGGAAAAGCATTATCCAAGATCATACTACCCTGGTGGAATTAGAATCTTGGAGGTCCAGCTTGAGAGTCCATATACTTAACCTGTTCTGTTTACCACCAGCAATGAGGAAGCTGTAGGTGGGAGGGGTCAGGTGGAGAGACTAGGGAACTCGATCTTCAAGTCCCGGGTTCCATTTCTGTGTCAAAAGTCAGCTTTTTCCATCTCCTGAAAGAAATACGGGGGAAAGAGCATCAGTAGACCACACATGCGCTCCTTTGTAAGACAGCATTTGCAAAAGGCTGACAGCACTTCTCCCACCCAGTGAAAGAACTTTGTAACATGCCCACACTTAGCACACTTAGCTCAGAGAGAGGCTGGGTGTGTCGTCCTTAGTTGAGTGCACATGTGCCCCACTAAAACTCTACCACTCTGTTAGAAACACTATCTTACTTCTGAAGAACACCTTTCTCCCTCACCTGGATTCCTTGGATGCTAAAATATGCTGAAAGTGACCAGGAGACCCTGCAGTTTTGCTTCCCCCTCTTGGAACCTGAGGCAGCAGGTAAAGAAGTTTGACTTTCCTGCTAGAGAGATCAGATAAGTCCCTGGAGGCTGAAAGACTGAGAAGAAAGAACCCCTGGCATTCTACAGGGTGTCCTAAAAGTCACCCCTGAAATCACCATACATGGGGAAAATTGGAAATTGTAGCTAAATGAACCTTCGTTTAAAAAAAAATTCATTACAAAATTTTACAAAGAGGTGGCCAACATTTTGTAAATATTTTTAAATTTTCATAGTATTTGTAAGTAAAGGAACATTTGGCTACAATTTCCCATTTTCCTTATATATGGAGACTTGAGGGGGAACTGTTCGGATAACCTGTAGATGTCCCAGCTGAGGAGCCGGACCTGTGAATGGAGCCATCTCAGATTCCGCAGTCCACACTACAGCCCAATGTCTAGCAGAGGCGACCCAGTCCGGCAGAGCCTTGCCTAGCTAACTACAGAACCGTGAGTAAATAAAATGACTATTATTTTAAGCCACTGAGTTCTGTGCTTATTTGTTACATAGCAATAGAGAAAGTACTTATTATTACTTGTGTTACTCAAAATAGATTTTCAAAAATAAATAAGTCAACATGCAAAGCTCTCTTCCTGTTTAACAACAGCCTCTCTCCTTTTCCCACCTCACACCCCATCTCTTTAATGTCTCTATTCATCTAGCTGATTATACAATACTCAACAATGCGAAGCAAAATCAGCTCAAATCAATGCAAAATCAGGGAGAAGTGATTATAACTCAAAATCACAAATCTTGCAAAATATGTAGGAAATCATGAAGTTGATGAAGGTAATGCTAGCGAAGGCCTTGAATCACGGGTAACTCCTCTGATAAATGAGAATCTGCAGCTGGAATAGTTAACATTTGAAGAAATAAAAATCCACATGGATAATAGTACAATAAGTGCTTCAGAAAGGAATGATTTGAATGTCAAAATTTAGGAGAGGCTCTTGGAAAATTGATGAAGCCTTTAAGTATATTTGAAATAATGACACTCTTTATGATTTGCCCACAGAAGTCAAATGTAAAAGGACATTGTATTATGATACCGTAGAATTTTGTTAGAATATTATGCTTCTCAAAGTCAACACTGGGGGTACCAATCATCTGAGGAAACTGGAGGCTTTTGTAAAAACATCTTTAATTTTTCTAACTAGCAGGTGTACTCATTGAGGGCAAGGTCTCGAGTCATGCTTTGCCAGTACCCTCAGTTAGCCGGCAAACACATAGCAGAGGACAGGGATTCAATAAGAATGACTCCAAATGGCCTGTTGATTGCCTGGCTTACATGCAGATGTTGCTGTTGAAGATTGGCACTGTTCTATTATTCCATCCCTGACCCAACATGAGCTGGCATTTGTTCCCCTCAAAGCTGTTCATAGAAGGCCTATTACAAACTTCCTGCTGAAATCACTTTCAAAGGCTGGATATATTTAAAACCAATTCAAGCATGCAAAGTCGTTTTAGGAAATAAGCCCCACATCCCAAGGGCTCAGATGCAGAGGGCCATGCTTGAGAACAGGTGTGCCACTCCACTGAGCAGGAATTTGGAAATGTCAAGCATCAGAACCACTTCAGAAACTCCAACTCAACCTGTCGACAGTCACACTTCTGGACTCGTGTCAATAAATGCCTTGCAGAGATGGGTATTTGAGAAAATCTCTCAGCATAGATTTAAAAATAGTTAAAACAAATTAGCATGATTGGTTCTTAAAGATATAACACTATTTTTCAATCTTCTAAAAAAACTTATTTTTAAGGGGGTCATTCATAAAGTTTCCATCAATTACACAGTAACACCCCATACCAACAGCGTTGCTTGTTTGTTAGACTGAAGTTCAGTCTCCTCCAAAGTCTTTCGTATCCCCAATGCAAAAGTAGTCAGAACTGGGCTGCTTTCCTTGTCACAAAGGTTACTTTCATTCCTTGGCAAACAGAACTAACTTGGCTGCGTGTACCCTCCCAACTCTGTTCTCTCAGTGGACACTGGGTGCTCCGCAGCCTATCAGTCAGTTCTAGGGCAAATGCAAACAATACTTTCCGTTACAATAACTTGTATCCAGGAAAAAAAACAGGCTCGCTGTTGCATCTGTTACATAGCAGCCAGAAAAAAAGTTTACTGGCTTTGGCCAATTGGAAGCTGTGGAGCTGGGCCAAGTTTGCATGTTTTTTCTCCACCTCAGATGAAGTCACAATTGAAATATGGCATTGAACTTGTTTTTAAAAGGGAAGGAGAGGACGAAAGGAAAGCTAAACCTGCGGCAAAGTGCCCTGTGCAGAGCAGTAGCGCTTAGGAAGTGTGTGCATGCTTCTGAACCCTGAGTGGTTTTCAGTTCTGTAACCTTCTCCTCCCACTGGGTGGAGTAGGGCCTTTAAGAGCAGCTGGAATGCAGTTCCCCTGTTCAGCCTAGCCAGTTGTTGCCTGTGTGAACCTCTGCCTGTCCTGAAGAGTGGTGCTTTGAGTTTATACCAGTGGGCTTCATTCTGCTTCTCAACACTGCCCTTCTCACTAGAGTGAGAAGCAGCAGCTCCCAGCAGGGAAGAGCGTTCCCACGTGCCCAGCCATGGGGGAGGACGCAGCACAGGCCGAAAAGTTCCAGCACCCAGGCTCTGACATGCGACAGGAGAAGCCAGCGAGCCCCAGCCCGATGCCCTCCTCCACGCCAAGCCCCAGCCTGAACCTAGGGAACCCCGAGGAGGCAGTCCGGGACAACTCGCAGGTGAACGCCGTCACGGTGCTCACGCTCCTCGACAAGCTGGTGAACATGCTGGACGCGGTGCAGGAGAACCAGCACAAGATGGAGCAGCGGCAGATCAGTCTGGAGGGCTCGGTGAAGGGCATCCAGAACGACCTCAGCAAGCTGTCCAAGTACCAGGCCTCCACCAGCAGCACAGTGAGCAAGCTGCTGGAGAAGTCCCGCAAGGTCAGCGCCCACACGCGTGCGGTCAAGGAGCGCATGGACCGGCAGTGCGCGCAGGTGAAGCGGCTGGAGAGCAACCACGCCCAGCTCCTCCGGCGCAACCATTTCAAAGTGCTCATCTTCCAGGTCAGTGACCCCTAGGCCTCTTCACGGGCGGGCTGGGACTGCCCAGCATTCGTGACCTCAGTCGTCCTGGCTCTCACAGCGACATTTACATCTGTCCTGCCTGTCAGGGATCACACACACCAGGCATTGTCCCTGGCCTGACTGCAGCAGGCAAATATGCAATCTGCACACGGAGGTGGGATTTCCCAGGTCACTGCAGCCTAATCCCCCCAGGCAGATGCCTGTGGGGTTGGTAGGCTGGGGTCATGTGTCACGGAGCCCCTGGCTGCAGCTCTCCAACAGGTTGGGAAGATGTGCAGGTGCACAGAGCCCAGTCAAATTCATTTTTCTCTTTGCTTTAAGAGCCTGGGGCTCTGGCTGCAGCTGTTAGCTGTACTGGGTAAATTAATTCAGTGGCTGTTTATTAACTCTTTGTAGAAATGGTGTTACCACGTGATTTTTTTTTCCTTTCAATCAAGAAGTCAAACTCATAACTTTGAAACTATCCCTTTGTCCAAAGCCTACCAAAGTTTCGGTGACTTGAAGGATAGATTCCATTAGAGTTGAACTAGCCTTGTTCTGTTAAAACCTTTAGGGGCAAAGCAATCTTGAGTTCTTTTCTAACAAATGATGCACTAAAAATACAGAGCGTAACTCTTTACAAACAAATTAGATATACACTTCATTGCTCATAGAGACCACAACTGTAAAGGAAAATAAGAGGAGTGATAAGTTATAGTCACAAAGGCTGGTCTTAAATGTTTTCTCCTTCAAACGGTTACCTTAGAATAAAAAGGCCACTTAATTTTTGTAATGCATCAATGATGCAATTAATGTAGCAAGAGGCTATTTGGGGACAGGGAGATTGCGTGGGGTTGTTGTTCTGCCAAGTGGTGGGCATTTGTGAATCCAAGGGCAGCCCTGCCTAGTGCTGGAAGCGCTTCCGCCCAGTGGAATCCAGCCAGCTCAGAGCCCAGGAAGCAATTGCCATCCTCGCCCCAGGGCTGTCTCCTTGTGACCATGTGAATAGGAGAGGATTTCAAAGCCATGGAGGGGAGAGGCTATAACCAACAGTTTAATTGTGAAAGGCACACAGGGACAGCCTTCATCTCCCAAGAGAGATTTAGAAATTGGGATTTAAACGGAGGGAGCCTTCTTTTTCAAAATGAATCTGCTCTGCCAAGTTAGAACCTAAGCCTTCCTACTCCCATAAAAGGAAAGACTCATCTCGCAGCTTTTTTGTCCTCCTCAAATTGCACTTGAGTATTGTAAAGGTTTAGACAGCTGATGTCCCCCTATACCAGGCAGGCTTTTGCAGCCAGGAAACTTTTCAGCTTTTAATGCAAATGCAACAGATTTTCATGCACCAGATGAACTGAAAAAAGATATGGTAACTGGGCCTTTCTTAAGCCATATGAGATCCTTACTTTACTAGCCTAAAAGATATTAGAAATCTCAGCTCTCAAGGCATTTCTAAATTAAATACTGATCTCCAAATAAAACCAAATATGTACAGAGCTGTTTAAATCTGAGTCATCAAAGGAAATTTCCCTTCTTCCTTATGAATCGAGGAGATTATCTGTTGTCCCATTCCTCGGTAAAGGAGGAAAAAAAATATTTATCTAGTAAGGAAAATCATAATTTTTCAAGATTGGTTTTTGTTTTGTTTTGCCACAGATGTTCTGCTGATGTTGGGGAGAGGGATGGAGGGAATATGCTACTAGAAATTCAAGGGAATGGTAAATCTGACATTTAAAAAGCAACTCTTGGGAAACTTAAAGGCGCATGTTTGTTGTTGAGGGCCCGACATGGTCTACTGTTTTGTCACGTTGGACTGACAGGTGTGAAATTGCAGCCAGGAATGGTAGGAATTCTCCACATAGTGATTAAAAGCTGAAATGGGAGTGTTTAAGACCAAATTGGAAGCTAAGAGAATCCCAGGTCATGTGTTCAGACTTCAATCTAGGCTTCTTAGCAAGCAGCCCCTACCCAAGGACTTTTAAAGAGCATTGTAGGAGACAGGGAACCAGAGGCAAGTTACTCGACCTTTCTTGAGCCATCTAAAATACTTTAACAGCCTGAAGGCCTTGCAAGATGATTATTCTGAGAAAACAATTGCATTGAAATGGAAAGGTCACTCTTTTTCTTGATCCTTCCTAAAGTAGGAATTTCTCTAGGGTAGTAATTATGTCAATGGATAAAACAATAATTTGTGTTAGAGAGAGGTCTGGTATAGTAGTTGAGAAGATAAATGTTGAAGTCACACAGACATTAGTTCTAACCTATTTTCACTACTCCCCGTGTGATCCCTCAGATATGTTTTGTAGCTTCTCCAAGCCTCTGTTTCCCCATTTACACCCTGTGGATATCAACAAGAGCAAAAATGCTGAGTGCTCAGGAAGCCCAGCACACACTACTAAGAGGCTTTCCATGCATTATCTCATTTATTCCCAATTTACAGATGAGGATGTTGAGATTCAGAGGTGTTTATGTCTTGTCTGATGTTATTTAGCAAGCAAGTGGTAAGGCTGCCACTCAACACATAGTTGATTTCAGAGCATGAGCTCTTAAATGCTTCCTCCCTTGTATGTATCTCATAGGGTGAGGAATAAAGAGAATAACCCATCTAAACTGGAAACCATTAAGTGCTCAATGAATAGAAGAAGTTACTGAATGGATCTGAAATTCATTTGCTCATAGAAGCTCCAATTTTGGTCGGTTAGAAATAGGGTTCTCTTGCGGCATGGTAAGTCCCATGTCTATAGGCCTAGCACTCTGGGTGATTGAGGGGGAGAGAATAGCTTGAGGCCAGGAGTTAAAGACTAGGCTGAGCTAGAGGGAGATCTCATTTCCACAAAACATGAGAAAAGTTAGCTGGGTGTGGTGGTGTGGGTCTATAGGCCCAACTACTGGGGAGGCTGAGGCAGGAGGATCACTTAAGCCCTTGAGTTTGAGGTTATAGAGAGCTATGATGACCCCTGTTCTCTAGTGTGGCCGAAAGAGTGAGATCTTATCTTTTTAAAAAAATGGCTCTTAAGTAAAAACTGACCCCACCCTATCCAGGATCTTAAAACAAATATGCTTATGCTTTTTTGACACACATACCCCATGCATTGTACAACAGTCACCATGTTGAAATGAGCATTACGTCTCATCTCCATGAAAGCAAAGTATTCTTCTCAAAGGACTATGCTAAATAGACAGCACAGTATTCACAGTGCTACAGAAGGGGCCAGTTTCCTGAACCTGTGGAGAGTGTGGAAGGCAGATAACGTACCAGGTGCCACTTTAGGTCCTAAGCAGTTTATCACTTAAAAGATAACGCATTTTGTATCTAATGTGCCTCTAGTTCCCTGTCTCCTAAAATGCCCCTTGAATCCTATGCTGAACTTGCCCTTACTAAATCCATTGATTTTTCTAATTTAAGACAAAAAATTATGTGAAAAGAAGAGAGTAAAGAAAATCAGTCTGTTGACTTGAGCCTATATGGTACTTGTAGTGTTGGGAAGATTACATCTTCAGTATATAAAGTCCTGTCATGCCCTCCAAAATCTAACGGTGTGTTTTGGTTAGTCAGTAGACTTCCTAGATACATACGCATTTTTGTTTGTTTAACTCCAAATTTTGTCCTTAATTTGTCCTACTTCAAACTTATGATTTATTTATTTCAACCTGTGCTGAACATTACATTACTGTACCTAGTAAGCATAAAATTTCATAGCAATGACGTCCAATTATAACCAATAGTAACTAAAACTAGAGAGGCATTCATCTCCCTTTGAACAATAAAATAAATTTCAAAATCCTAGTTAAACCCAGAAGACTTTCTTTTTAAATTTTGTTTTGTAATAGCTTCAGATCCATGTTTGAATTCAAAATACTGTGACATGACCCAGCATAAATAAGACTCAGAGGCATTGCTGATCAAAAAAGAAAATGCTAAAGAAAGACTGAGACTTTGCCTGTGAGCGTGGCTATCTTGTACTAAAAATAGATGTTTTACAGAAAATCAGTGAATTTATAGTTAAGAGGACATTTTCTCTGTTGATATAAGAGACTAGAATTTCACAGGTAACTGGCCCTTAGAGTGTGGTGTCCACTTCTGTCCTTTCAAGGTTTTAGTAATGAATATTTGAAAAAGCAGTTTGGGAATGATTTCAAATCCAGGGAACAAAATGAGAGTACTCATGGAGAGCTTACACTTTCATCCACATAAAATTGGGAAATTGGGTGAAAAAAAGTAGAAAGGCTAGATATTTGCAGTGGGTCCATTTCTGGAGAATTGACTTTAATAAATGTGTTCAAATATTCATCATTTTCATTCCTTCGATGAGATCAGAATTTTAGAAAGTGCTAAAAGTGTAACATCTTTAGACTATTTCCAAATTGATTTTTTAAAAGGCCTGCACTATATGGAAAGCCACTGCTCTGAAAACTGTTGAATTAGTACAGACTTGGAAGAAATGGAGATACAGATAATCAAAGACACCTTTCTGTGCAACTGGCTAAGTTTATATCACATTGATGAATGTTACAAACAAACGGGGTATTGGTTTTGATGTGTTACTTACCCAGTGCCCTTTTAGTCTGAGATAAACAAACACTCCTTCTTATTGTTATTATTTACACTTACTGAATGTCAGCACTGCCCCAGGCACTTTAAGGGAATAGCTGATCGTTGTTGGTATTTCTTCAAAAGAATTATTACATTCTCTCACATTTAAAGAACTAGGCTCTTTGTCAGATACTGCCCTTCCAAGTAAATGTTTCCCATTCCATTGCTTTGTAATCTTTATCTGTTTGAAATGAATGAACGAAAACTGTTCTCCAGTGCTACTCAGGTCCTATAGTTTTGATTCTTGCATGAAACAAAACACATTTGGTCTTAGTACAGTATAGAATCATTTCTGCAGTTTAATTCTTTTTCATGGAACTTAGGTTAACATTATAGAATCAAACATGTTAGAGCTAAAAAGAACTTTAATAATCATTTAGTTCAACTTCATTTTGTATCAATGGAGCAGAGGACCTGAGAAACCAAGTGTCTAGCAAGATGTAAATTTTATTAATAATAGAAATTATAGAAATGAGTAAAAACAAACAGTAAAGTCCCACTATGGTAAAGTTCATGTTTACTAGGTTTTCTACATCAACTTTTAAATAATTCAGTGTGATTCGATGGGGAGGGGTTGGTTGTTTGTTTTGTGTATTTCACGTTTAACAAAAAACACCTAACTAGTGTGATCTTAAAAAAGAATTGAACCCTTGATAACACTGAAAAATAATGAAACTTTTAAATCTTCCAGAATGTGAAAGACTGCTCAGGGATTATAACTAATGCATTTTATTCTTATGTCTTGCTGATTCCACAGACAGCTGCCTTAGGGGTGCAGTTCTAATCAATGGCTTTATCCACTTCGCAATCTATACCTCAGAAACACAAATCGGAGAAAACCATCAATGTATAACAAAGACCTATAAATCAGAATGTCAGGTGGGCATAGTTTTATATTAATAACTAGTGTTCATAGATTATTACATAAAGCATTTCATGGACACAAATCTACTATCTTCATATCCCTCTAGGATGCTACCACATCCCTGTGGGAATATGATGTCCCCTGTTATTTTTTTCTAACAACAGGAATGTTAAGTTACTGATAGGAAAGTCAGTGCTGGCTTCTCTCTCCTTATTTAAGCTTTTAAATGACTTACTTCAGGTGCTCATCTTGTCTTTTTACTCTTTTTTTTTCCTTCTATATTTTGTTGCAGTTTGGCAGGGGCCAGGTTTGAACTCACCACCCTCGGTATATAGGGCTGGCGCCCTACCCACTGAGTCACAGGTGCCACCCTTCTTTTTACTCTCTTTTAAGTTAATGCCCCTGATCTTTTCTGATGAGAGCCTTTTCTTTTAAATTGTATGTATCAATATATGTGCAGAAAATATTTGTTTCCATGAGCTCCAACCCAAGAGATGTCCAACATGTTGGCAAGTTTCTCTGAGTTGATACGACTAGGACTATTAGTTCACTAGAATCAATATAACCAGCAAACAAACTCAAGTGCAAGGAAAAATGCTACTTCTTTTTTTTTTTTTGAGACAGAGCCTCAAGCTTTCACCCTGGACAGAGTGCTGTGGCATCACAGCTCACAGCAACCTCCAATTCCTGGGCTCAAGCGAGTCTCCTGCCTCTGCCTCCCAAGTAGCTGGGACTACAGGCACCCACCACAACGCCCAGCCATTTTTTGGTTGCAGCTGTCAATGTTGTTTGGCGGGCCTGGGCTGGATTCGAACCCGCCAGCTCAGGTGTACGTGGTTGGAGCCTTAGCCTGTTGAACCACAGGTGTGGAGCCAAAAAATGCTACTTCTTAAGAGCTCTTTCAATTCATTTCCTTTTTTATGCTGCAAGCATATCATTCATATATGTTTGAAGTGTGCTGTTTCATTCTCTTTCTTTTAAAAAACTCCCGAGGGTCATTTTGAAGGATTAGACCCAGAAGACCTGCATTGGTGCAAATAACGACTGCTCCTGGGTAGAACTGCCCGTGAGGGATTCTCAGTGCCATTTTAAGGAGGCACAGACTCTAAGCAGATATATGAATAACTAGAGTCAGTAAGCAGGGACAGAATTGAAGATGTGTATTGGTCCTCTTCCTTGAGGTAGCTGTCAGTCTTGGAACTTGTAAGAGAAAACAGATCAAAAAACAAACAGGAGGCTGAAGGCAGAAGTGTCACCTCACCTGCAGGCATGTAAGATACCAAGTTTCCACCGGGTGTGTGTGAGCACCCCGGGAGAAGGCAGTTACCAAAGACCCATTATCTGCAACTCAGATGGAATTTCCACCAGTGTAAGACTGACTTCATTGTCAAATACCGCGAATATGTCTTGCTAAAGAACAGATATTTTAAAGAGTGTCCTATTTTTCTACTTCCAAACAAACATGGAGGAAAGGGAAGACCTACGTGTGGAGAGGGGATACATTTGCAAATTCCTTACCCAAGCCCTTCCTTGGATGGCCACCCTTCCATGGATGCCATCAGAAGCTACAAAGTAAACACTGTCCAGTAGACAGAACAAAACCCTGCTTGAGTAATTAAAATGACAGCAGCAGCATAGCAGTTAGCCAGGAAGACATATCTCATTTGTTTCCAGTTGCATATAGAGTCATCCAGCTCGTTCTGGATTATCTCTGTTCCTGCCGGGTTTATTTTCATAGTTGGCAGCAAAAGCAATCACATAAATTTCCCTGACATTTTACAAACGAGTTCAATGGATTTTCCACCTTCCCTTAACACCCTACATATACAGCATGTATCTACCGCAGATCACTTTTTATTCACTTTATAACAACTTTCCTCAAAGTTGTCCCCAAGTGTACAAGATAAGAAAGACAACAGAGGCTTAAAACTCTATAATAAATATGCTTTTGTGATAGTAAAAATTTATATTTCAGGAAAAACTACAATATTACTAGTTGAATTCCTTTAGAATTACAGTGAATATACCTACTTTTGGTTGGGGTTGAAGAAGGGGACATTATTCAACTTACTACCTGTGATTACCCTAAGAAATTATACTATACAAAATGTACCTCTTGTCTGGTAACCAGGGATTAATTGTATAGTTTTCTGCCTCAATTTCTGCTTTTCTCATTGAGGACTTTTAATAACATGTCCCTGAACTCTCGGTTTCTTCCTTTCTGCAAACAACTTCTGCCAAACCTTGCTAACCCTCTGGTCAAGTCCCAGAAGTAATTTTGCTTCTGGACTAAGCATCCAAGCCCTAGCTATTTCTGTAGTCTGTCCCTGTTTCCGTAATACTTATCTGCTGAGGAAAAAATTCTTTCTGAAAAATGGAGATTACTGTCCCCCTTAGATCTAAGGTTCTCCTGATTTCCTAGTGGCAGCAGCAGTCAGCTAACTTCCTTCTAAACACAGAGCTAAGCCCATGCTTTTGTAGTCCTCTAGCCTGCCCAGCAGAAGAGCCACCTCCATCGCAGGGCTTTCTTAAAAAAATCACCTTACCCAATATTTAACTAGCAGCTCTTAAGTTCTAGACACTGAAACACAGTGTGAACAAAAGACAAAATTCCTACCCTCTAGGGGAATACATTCCAGGGAAACAGAAGCAACCTCAACTTGAAATACGGGAAACTGCAAAAGTCCATGTCATAAATGCCTGGTGGCAGTCCCAGACTCCTTTCAATTTTTTTTTCCCCTTTTCTTTTGCTACCTACCTGACACTTTCTATGGCATTCAAAACGAGAGGTTGTAGATCAGGTGTGGTGACTCACAACCATAATCCCAAGGCAGCAGGATTGCTTAGGACCAGAATGTCAAGGCTGCAGTGAACTATGATTGCACTGTACCATTAGAGTCTAGGCCACAGAATGAAACCCTAGCCCCTGTCTCAAAAGAAAAGAAAAAGAAAGAAAGGAGGATTTAGAGAGACTTTGGGGAAACAGAATATGTGTTAACTTCATTTCATTCTAACAAGGACCAAGGATTCTAGTTAGCCAGGCTTTCTGCTTTTCACCTCTAGCCAAGATGTTATCCTTTGTGTCTAATCTATCTATGGAAAGGACTCCATATAAATGTGGGGAGACATAGGGCTGTATCTTTTCAAAGAGTAACATAATTACACTCTTCAGTGGTTAATAGGGAGAGGGATTTTTTTTAAGTTTCTCTATATCTAAGCTTAGTTCATTTAGTCTTTGTATCAAGAAGCTAAAAATATACAGTCACACTCTTAAAGCAGGTTTTCAATCACAACCCATTCTTGTTAACTTTTCGGTCAGTCAACACTGCAAACAAAAAAGGGAGTTATTCCCATTAACACAAACTTTCTGTGATGTTTAGATCCCAGATAAACTTTTAATCTACTAAATCTAGTTATTTTTCGAAGGGAAAGTTTACTGAGCAGCCCAAGATACAATGGGGTAGGGTAACTTTGAGCCTTACTCCCCTTTGGCATTCCCTGGGAACCCCGGGTGCCCTGGGAATACAGTTCCAAAGCAGCTCATCTGCTCAGGTAGGTCAAATCCTCTTGTTCATATTTGGAAAAAACTGAGACCCAAGGAGATTACAAGTTATTTACTAAAACTTCTCAGCCATTTAACAATACAGCAAGAACTGAGACTCAGGCCTCCAGCCATATAGCCAATTCTGTGTCATGTCATTTCTTTCAGTGAAAATGTGAAAGCATTTGCTGATTTGCTCTCACTTTCCAATTTTCAAAGAAAAATTTAGCAATCAAAAGGATTCTTATACTGTGTGAACCAAGTCTGTGCAGACTCAAATCTCCCTAGGAAGCAGCACTGCAGCCCACCTCCCCCTGCCCTCTCAGAGGCCAGTTCTGAGGCGCAGCTCAGAGACACCAGTAAGGCCATCTCTGCCTGTGTTCCTGTGGGGGGTTGTGGGGGTGCGGTGTGGGGGGTAGAGGGGGGCTGTGCTGCAACAGTTAAGGGCAACTGGGCAGCTTTCTCTCCTTCTCCCCTCACTCTTAGCCTGAGATGGGGGTGAGGGCAGCCAAAGTTTTCTGGCCAGGGAAGTTCTGTTTAACAAAAGAGGCTTGATAAGTTACTGACCACAGGGGAAGTATTTAGACCTCACTACTCTAAAAATGATGCTAATATCTCACCTCCCCTCTTATTAACTGCCACAAAGGATATCCCAAGCCACAGGCTTCACAAGTGGGCCCCCAGAAAGGCTAGCCCTGGCTTCTCTGTCTCTGAACCGATGCCATCAGCTTTAGTGCTTTTAAACAGATGCTAAGGTCAACAATCCCTTTACTTCTGAACTCTGGTTGGAGAGGGAACCTCCTTAAGGCTGCACCTGGTGTCTGGCACTTGAGGACTTCTCAGTTCTCGCCCCTGCCTCCACCTTTTATCTGCCAACTTGACCTTCAGGCTCTTTTACACTGGGATGTTAGGAGGACTGGAGCCTGACCTCAAGGGAGGTTAGGGGAGAGAGGGCCTCTGCGTTCCCAGTAGACTAACTGCTGCTTCCTGTCCATCTGAGTCACGGCCACTTCCCCTGCCTGGCTCTGATAGAGCTTGTGCTGCCTTTCCTCATGATATTCTCAGCGGGCAGCCCTCGCCCTTATCCGCACTGAGGGGAACGGCTTGACCAATTTAGAATTAACCCTTCCTATTCCGGAAAACTGAAGCCATGAACATTTGGTTTCTCTCATTTCCATGTCCCCAAAACAGAAACACAAATTCCAGTCCAGGGCTCTTTGGGAAAGGTGTTATTAACATGCAACCTACACTGTCCATCTTTCCAGGAAGAAAATGAGATCCCCGCCAGTGTGTTTGTGAAAGAGCCAGGCCCCAGCCCAGCGGAAGGGCAGGAGGTGCCGGCTGACGAGAGCAGGTCGCTGGAGGACACTCTCCAGACGGTGGACCTCTCCTCGGACGACGAGCTGCCCCGCGACGACGAGGCGCCGGACGACAGCGCCGAGGAGAGGACGGAGGAGAGTCGGGCGGAGAAGATCAAAAGGTCCAGCCTCAGGAAAGTGGACAGCCTCAAGAAAGCGTTTTCCCGCCAGAACATTGAGAAAAAAATGAACAAGCTGGGGACAAAGATCGTATCCGCGGAGAGGAGAGAGAAGATCAAGAAGTCGCTCACGTCCGGTCACCAGAAGTCATCCTCAGGGAAAAGCTCGCCCTTCAAGGTTTCTCCTCTGACTTTTGGCCGAAAGAAAGTCCGAGAGGGAGACAGCCCTGCAGAGAATGAGACGAAGCCCGAAGACGCGCCCGGCAGCGAGCAGCTGCCCAACGACCAGGAGGACGGCTCGCTGGCCGAGGGCCTGTCGGAGGCGTCGCTGCCCAGCGCGCTGATGGAAGGGGACATCGCGGAGGGCACGGCCGAGAAGGCGGCCTCGAGAGGAAGTAACTCGGGCGTGGACAGCAACATCGACTTGACCATTATGGAAGATGAAGAGGAGGAGCCGGTGGCCCTGCAGCAGGCGCAAAAGGTGCGCTATGAGGGTGGCTACGGGCTCCCCTCGGAGGAGGCAGAAGGGTCGGAGGAGGAACAGGAGCGGCCGGCCGTGCTGCAGGTGGACCAGAGCGCCTGAGAGCACCCCCGCCCAGCCCGCCGTGCGCAGCCTGTGCCATCTGCTAAAGGACCAACCAGAGCTGGCGAAGCCTCGCACTGTCCCGCACCAGAGCGCCGGAAGCCTCGCACTGTCCCGCACCGCCCACGCCCTGCGCTGTGACTGTCCGGGCGGTGGTAACTCGCCGCACCGTAGCAGCTGCACACACAAGACCCGGTCTCACCAGGAAAGCCACTAGACAGAGGCTCTGCTTTTAATTTGTCCCTAGGTTCTATTTCTGTAGAATTTCTCCAAGATTGCCAGGGAGAAGAAACGGAGCACTGAAAAATATTGATCTGTTTGGCTGAGACAGAAAAACCGGAGGATACTTAAGAAACTAGTCGTGAAACGTGACTCATTCTTTTTTGTCATTCCGTGAACTTGCTGAATAGTGTACCAGTAATGTATGGAATTCCCCCAGTACTCTGTGAATCGAATTATTTGTGTGTATTATATAACCACCCCCTTGCCTAAGCTAAAGATACGTTTTAAGAAGAAAACATTCACACAAGGTAGAAGACAATAGTCAGTTGGTTAGTCACTTCATACAAAAGATGCCACGGCTTTATTGTAAACAAAGGAAATAGTGAAAGACTGTAATAGCTAATGAAGTAAGAAAAGTGGTAAAGTCAGGGCTATTAGAAAAGAAAACCGAAAAGGAAAAGTTGGAAAATAAGAGAAACAGAAAACAAAGAATGCCAAAGAGATTGAAGACAAAGAGACAAAAGATGGGCTGAAAATAAAATATTTACGATATTAGCTTAACTGTTTCACTCCTTAAATAACAGTACTAAAAGTGCAGTGTATTTATCCTGAAATAATATGTTGTATCTTCAAGATGTTTTTAATTTCTAATATTTTCAAATAGTATAACAAATATTTTACAGTGTTAAAGCTGTATTTTTTCTTAATAAGTGAATAAATTACAAATATTTTAAGGAAGTTCACAAATATGTCTCTTTACTATTGAAATAAATACAAACATTCAAAATACAACTATTACCTGCTGCCTTTTGGAGGAAGTATAATATTTTCCAAATTTGAAATAAGCCTTAAATTGCAAATGATGTGAGGTAGACTTAGAAAATGTTAAATTCTACAAGTTTGGTGAGTGAAGGATTCCATTTCTCCTTTCTTATAAGTAATGGTAATTTCATTCAAGGTTATATTTTATTTATATATTAATTTCATAGAATATTAATGTTTTAACTTTTTAAAGCATGCTAGTGTTTTATGTATATATACACATTTATTCAGATAGGGTAATTTTTACTGCTGCCTAACATTATACTAAAATATTGCTTTATCTATCTTTAATTACAAAATGCTAATGTTTTGCTAAGTTATAATTTGAAGACATTTGGTCCAAGGAGCGTATTTCTACCTTAAGTATGTAGCACCATTAGAGGTAACCCAAGGCAATATTAACAAACCATGCTTGTCTTTAATAAAAGGGATAGAATTAACAAACGTATTGATGGGCATAACCTATTTAGCTATGTTCTTGTTTTTGCAATTATGTAACCTCAAATATTGGGTTGTTGAACTAACAATGGCTGTATTAGAGAAGATTAAATAAACCAAAAAATAAAATGTATGTAACAATGTCGGTTTTTTGGCAGAACAATTTTAGAACAAGCAGAAAGAATTGATTTCTAAACTCTCCTCCAAATGAAGCAGTGATGTTGGTTGTTTCAGTCTTGATTTCCTCGATTAACTCTGCTTTCTTTTCTCCCTGATCTCATTTAGAAATCTAACTCTCATTCTTCAAGTGTAACTTTTTTGACATCACCCTGCCAGCTCTAGAGAGCATCTGAATTTATTGTAGCAGCTTGATAAATTTGATAGTTCCATCTGCATTTTTATTGTATTATATCAGGCCTTACAATACCTTAAATAGCCCTGCAAACATAAATGTATTGAACTGTACGTTCAGTTTATTCACGCAGATAAACCTTTGTCTTCTGTGGTGTCATAGAGGTAGTAGAAGACTTAATTTCACTCAGGGCCCAAAGCGTATCTGTTTAACCTTTACAGAGTTGCTGTCACTTCTTGTAGCTGAGGAGTTGGAGGATCCAGAGCTAATGTAATGTTTACATTTCCTTTTCAAAATGCTTTTTTCATTTGTCCCTATATACTAGCTGTGTGGCAGTGAAAAACTGCACTCAGGAATATTTTAAGGTTTTACTGACAGTAACATTTATTCTGTATTCCACATTCGAAGCACTAAGATCCCAAGCAATAAAACAGAGAATTAGGACAGATAATTGTTAGAAAACATATACTGTAGGGATTAGAGAGAGCAGCAGTTGTAGAAATGGAAGCTGTTTATTCTGTATTATTGTTGAATTATTTGCATACTGGTGAGGCTGCAAAGTCCCCAAATTAGATATATCTTCTTCCCACCCATCCAATAACCAGTTCCTGATTTTACGTGCCTGGAGCTCAAGAACTGGATTAGGTTTCCCTAAAGATAGGCTGGTTATACATTAATAAGGACGGAGATCCGTATCTTAGAAATGTAATTCAGGAGTACATACGTAAGAAGCATCTATTACATGGATCACAAATCTCACAGAAATATAGCAAAAATGTCATTTTGCTGCAAGATTTATCTTAAAAGTACATAGATATGTACTTCAACAGGAATATTTTCTTTCCACTTAGGAATCTAGTATATGATTGAATTACTAAATTACATGTAAAAAAAAGACCCACACTAAGACTAGTTCTGCACAAAACAAAGACTCCTGATGTTTATTATGTGATGAAATCCTGAAATGTTTCCACCTTTAGCAGTGCTCACCCAGAAGAACAAATTTTGAGCCTCAAGCGATTCAGCCCAGTATCAGGAAACTAGAAGCTCCTTCCACACAGCCAGGCTGCCAGTGTAAGTAAAGGTTACAATGAAAGTCATTTCCCACATTAAGACACTAATGCCCAAGCCCAGTTAATTCCTGCTCAAAAGTTTGTTTACTGCCCTAGAGCCCAAATCTAAGTGATTTTATATTGGAGATTGGGAGTATGAAGAATTGAGGTGCAGGCAGCAATCATTATTAACAGTTCCATAGCAACCACAAGTCTTTACCTAAAGACCAAGACTCAGCCACTGCAAAACAAGTTTCAGATGAGATTGACACTCTGACTTTATATTTTGTGTGATCTGGGTGTCCAGACAAAGATATCTGGAGCCAGAAACTTAATCCCTAGCAAACAGGCAGAAACTCACATTATGAAAGATATTTCTTACTTTTGTTTCAACTATTATCCTGTGGTATTTGAAACTCCAAAATTGTTTTTAACTCTCCATACCAACTCCCCCAATTAAGAAGTCACACCTTTAGCACATCAGCTTGATGTTCAGACATTTAAACACTTTCCACTGTAAAAAACCATTTTTTCAAATACTGATTGAGTAAAGCAACCTTTATTCCCTCAGTCCTTGTTTGTTAAAATTCTTAGTGCCAAAGCAGTTAAGAGCTTACTTTACACCAGGCCAGGCACTCCCATGGCCAGCAATGCTGTGTACCCACCACATGTCAGACACAATCATTATCTCATTTAATCATACAAAATCCTATTATGAAGATACTTTTTTTTTTTTTGAGACAGAGTCTCATTCAGTTGCTCTGGGTAGAGTGCTGTGGCACTGTAGCTTGCAGCAACCTCAAACTCTTGGGCTCAAGAGATCCTCTGGCCTCAGCCTCCCAGGTAGCTGGGACTACAGGCTCCCACCACAGTGCCCAGCCATTTGTTTAGGGACAGGGTGTCACTTTTGCTCAGGCTGGTCTGCAACTCCTGAGCTCAGGCAATCCACCTGCCTTGGCCTCCCAGAGAGCTAGGATTACAGGTGTGAGCCATCACGCGTGACCGAAGATAATATTTTTATCTCCATTTGAAAAGAGTTAGGAACCTGGGAATTTTGAAGTTTATTGAATCCAATTAGTAAGATGGAGTTGGGCTCAGACTCCAGAGTTTTTAACCACTCTAAGTTCTAATTCATCCTGTTACCATGTAACTACTTTTCCTTTAAGAGTCACAGAATTGAGTAGTCCAAGTTTAAATAACCAGTGAGGGCAGGGCCAATCTGAAATCTATGATATTGCCAAAACAGGCACCCAATTATCACACAACTGTGCTTACTTGTAAGTCACTATATAAGCTCTGGATGGTATAATAAGTTCATTTTATCACCCCTTATGCCGCATCACATATCACTAACTGCACTTTGTAAATGATTTTGATGATTGTCATTCCAATGCTAAAAAAAGAAACAAAAAATAGCCTGTGGTTCTTAGAGAGCCACTGACTCTGAGAGACTATTATTCAAGTCTGCTGAGGCCACAGAGGGGCCCCTTAGTTCCCTGGGCTTGTCCTTTGTCAGTAGCTGCAGGGTTCACTTTGGGGCAAGGTTTAATAAGAGCAAGCTGTCAACAGAGATAGGTACTGGAATCAGCTCATCCAAAGATGGCTCATGAAGTCTGCCACAAACTCTTTAAGTAAAAGAGTCATACCCCTGTGTCATACTAGAAATATCGCTGTATGCTACTTGGATACTTCTGCTCAAAGGCTGAAAAAAAAAAAAGAACAAATGGAAATCAGCATGGGGCACAGTTTGGGGGGGGTGGGGGTTCAGGAAGAGGAGTTAACCATGAAAAATGGGAGTCCTAGCCTATAAATATGATTCCTGCAAAATTGTCTAGCTGTGAATTCAGAAAAAACAGGAGGTAGGTCAAACAAATGCTGGTGTCTCCCTCTCTGTGGGCAAGAAATCAAAGAAAACCCTCTAGGCCAGCCCCCATTCATCCAGATGCATGCTCCAGGCAGCAACTTCTTCCAAAGGCTTTGGAAGGGGCCACATATTTAAATGCCCAAAGGCTCAGCCATGAGGAAAATGGCTCTGGAGGTGGTACGACTGTGGCAAAGCTATTGCACATGGACCTTGTCCTGTCTGATAGACACCTTGAGCATTCATCTAATCTGAGACACTTCCTCTTTCTAATCCCACATGGGGAAGGTATGTTCTAGGAGCCACCCTGGTTGTGGGAAACTGGAGATCACTACCCAACTCCAGCTGCCATGTGAGAAATCAGGCCTAGGGCCTAAGTCACTTTTAAATAGAGCCAAACTCCAGGTTTCCTTAAAATGAAAATCTCCTAGCATTTAACTTTTGGCAACAAGTTCAAATCTTTTAAACATCATATGAGCCAGACATAAATGTCTGCTGACTGGATGTGGCCTAGGCACAAGCCATCAGTTTCTGATTCCTGGTCTATACAGAAGGAGGATCTTGGGTTCACCTTCCCCTCCCGGAGACAGACACAAGAATAGAAAGGTAATGACAGGCTTGGATTTGCCTTAAGGATAAACACAAAACTTTCTTAGAGGTATATAAAATGCAAAAGCACTCTTGCCAACACCTATAAGAAGTTACCCCCTTGCGGCTTATGAAATTTATGAAAAGTTTGCTGTTAATGCTGCATGTGTTTTTAATGCACTGACATGTCAGTAACCAATCCCACTGAAAGGTGGTTGTATGTTCTCGAATGCTACAGTCTCCAGTCCCCAGACTGTGGCCTCTTTGAAACCTGCCACACAGAGGAGATGAGCAGCAGGGAAGCAAATCACAGCCCCTTCCCATGACTAGTATCACAACCTGGGTGCCACCTTCTATCTGATTACCTGTGCGCACGCACCCACACACACCCTGCCTGTGGAAAAACTGCCTTCCATGAAACAGGTCCTGGTGCCAAAAAGATTGGGGATGGCTGTTCCAATGGGAATGCACCACTCCTTGTCACCGACATCAGTAGCCATCTGCAGAGCCCTGGATATCAAAGGGATTGGGTATTCTTGGTAAACTGAGCATATGAAGTGACTATTCCATTTCTGTGTTTCATTTGTAAAACATCTTCCCCTGTCAATAACATGGAGGCCCCATGGAGGACAAAAAAGCAAGTTCATATTCTGCTCTGTCATATTTCATAGCAAAATTGCCAGGCAACACTCCAATTCTTCAACTCTTTATTATTGATAATGAGGTACAAAAGAGAAAGAACACAGCTCAATTTTTTTAGATGCTAAATTGAGACTTCAGAGCTCAGAGTTGGAGGAAAAAATCTGGTACAGATATAGCACAAGGGTCAAGATGTCCTTTGTTAAGGAGAAACTTTTTGTGCTCATAACCACTTGAAGTTCTAAGGAAGCACGAGGATTAGCTGTGTTCTCTAAGGTCCACTGCATGTTAATTGTCTCCATGACCCTAACGGCATGCAGGAAAAGGCAGCATATTCCGATGAATGTGCCCTTACTTGAAAAGTCATATTTCCTAGGGACTTCAAATCAATAATTTTAAATCCCTACATAATAAAAGGAAGCCCTCCCTGCCAGGATAGATGGAGAAAAGCAGTATCTTAGCTTGTGAGATTGCCCCGAAACTAATCAGAGAAAGGGAGACTGGTGCACATGGGGTATAATTTTGCTATAATCCTTAATTTGCTTTCTTTTTTCCTCCTGCCATAGCTCTTTTTATCATCAGAGACTGAAGTATCCTTCTCAACTACCTTTAGCTAGACTTTTCAAAGATTAAATAAAAGCATTTGTCCTGAATTGTTCAATAACTATAGGGTGTTTTTATCTTTAAGAGACATTCCCTTAGTACAGATATTCATTTTGTTCTATTAATATTTATTACATTTATTAGGCATCTATATGTGCCAGAGTCTGTACGGTGTACACAGGCAAAATCAAAGAATAATGTTGATTCTACCAGTCAATATTATTATGTCTATATTACCCAAAGTGATTTACAAATTCAATGTAATCCCCTTCAAAATACTGACATCATATTTCACAGACCTAGAAAAAATAATTCTCTGCTTTATTTGGTACCAGAAAAGAGTCCAAATAGCCCAAGCAATCTTATGCAAAAAGAAAAAATCTGGAGGCATCACATTACAAGATTCCAACAATCCTACAAAGCTATGGGAAGCAAAACAGCATGATGTTGACACAAAAATAGAGACATAAACCAATGGAACAGAACAAGGAGCCCAGATATAAAACCATCCACATACTATCAGCTAATCTTTGACAAAGCAGACAACACTATACACTGTGGGAAAGAAGCCCTACTCAAGAAATAGTTCTGGAAAAATTGGATAGCCACATACAGAAGAGTGAAAAAGAATCCATATCTCTCACCTCTCACAAAAATTAATTCAAGATGGAAAAACAACTTAAATTTTAGGGATGAAACCATAAAAATGCTAGAAAAAAAGTGTAGGAAAAACTCTTCTAGATATTTGCCTAAGTAAAGACTTTATGAAGCAGACTCTAATGGCAATCACAGCAACAACAAAACTAAATAAATGGGACCTGCCTGTCAGCCTCAGACGACTCCCAGCTCCCAGAGGCTGCCCATTTTCCTCACCATATAGGTCCTTCCTTCCAGCAACAACAAGTCCAAGTTGTCATCATCTTCTCCCTCTAGCCAGAAAAAAACTTTGCTTTTAAAGGGCTCCTATGATCAGGTCAGGACTACCTAGATCATCTCTCTTCTGGTAAGCTGTGCCATATAACATCATAAACACAAAGTAAAACTCATCACAGTCAGAGACCTGGAGATTACATAGGTTTAAAATGTTGGAGACTATCAGAGAATTTTGCCTACCATACCACAAAAAGGAACATGATAATGGGATTGAAATGAGGCAAAAAGGTATTAAATGAGAATTAAACAAGCCACTTCTATCCCACTCCTCCCAACTCCATACCTCAGTGATAACCATAGTCAGCTGTTTTCTTATATGTCCTTCAAGGGAAAAAATATGTAAAAGATGTGTAAGCATCTATTTCCTCTTTGAATTTCAACCAACAGTACTATATCACTTTTCTCTTCTAATCTCTCCCAGAGCTCTTTCTTAGCAAAACACGCCCCATCTACACTATTCTTTATCACTGCTAAATAGGAGTAGCTTTTTATTTCTGTATTAGTTACATAAGAACAAGCAAAGATAATAGCAATGAATCAATCATCTCTAAAATAGAGAGATTATTTATTATTTCTTAGGGATTTTTAAATTGTGGACAGAACTTGCATCACACCGAGTCATTGTTCTACCTGAAACAGCTGCTCCTCATAGGACAGACCGGCTCTCCAAGAGTCCCTATTTTGGAAGAGAGTCAACTGATTTTACTCTAAAGCAAGTTTAAATAACAACATCTGAAGGAAGTGATCCATTTAAATATACAAGGATTTTAACATGTGAAGAAACAGTGTCATTAAACAAGAAGAAGATGAAGAAGACAAAAAAAAAAACAGAAAAGTAGAAGAAATCAGATTAAATTTAAACTGAAGTCTGGAGTTCAGAGGGGAAATAAAGTTCTATCCTCTGATAATTACTATGTTTTTTCTTCCTAGCAACACTAAAGAAATAAAAAGTATTACTTTTTCCACAAAAGATGGAAAATTATTGTCATTCTGAAATGGTTAAACTACAATGCTTGATCTTTGGCTTTAGAATGCCAATTTTTCATACCTGTTTCTTCTAAGTACAAAAAGACAAAGAGGCTTCCATTCCCTTTCATTGTTCTTTGAATGGGACTAGACATTAAAAAATAGATTTACATTACTAGTCATAACTTATGACTCCAGAAGCTTCCACAAAACTCATATATTCATTTTTTCCACTGAAGTGACAAGTGGCTCTGCTTTCATCAATTTAAATGAAAACACAGTAAGCAATAATAATGGCCCAAATTTCCATGAGCATCTTCTCTGTGTCGAGAGTCTATGAGCTGAAACTTTCTCTTCAGAGATCTGTCCACTATTCTGAAATGGAAATGGACTAATATACATACTTTGTTAATGCTTAAAGAATGTGGAAATTTGCTTTCAAAGTCTGAGACTCCCTCACCTCTGCTATAGAGAAATCCTGGAAGCACACCTCTGAAGGCCGCTTACTGGGACATCAAGGAGGACACTCAGTGACTTAGCAGCAATTTAAGAGTAAACCTCAAGACTGTCTGAAGCAATTGTTAGTGAGATGAATAGCAACAGAGAATCTGATAGAACATCCTTTACTGCTCTCAGACCCCTGCAAGCCAGACCTCTGTCTTAGACCTGCAATTCAGGGAGCTCCATGCCTCATAGCACCTTCCAAGAAATTTTCTAAATTCCCCTCTTATGCCAAATAACAACCCTTCTGACAATGCTATCTGGACAGGAAGCCTTAGACCAGACCAGGACCCATGTCTCCATTTTTCCTTCTAGGCTGCTACCTTATACGTAGGGTAAACCAGATGCCCTAAAGCAACTCCAGGAGGAAAACTGCTGGCCATTAGAGTATTTTATTTTTATGATATTGTGACAGATTGGATGATCCTCTGGAATGATGCTTGACATGCTGATTTGAGGTGACTCTCACTTTGACACTGAACAATTCACGGCTCTGCTGATCCCTGGGCTTATGCCATGCAAATGGGCTGATATAACAGCTCTTCAGACTACAGGCCCAAGGGACAGGGTGGCAGTAAGTGTCCCCTCCCAGAGCTGTCTCTTTATTTCCTCTGTAAGCTCCATACCCTGGGTCAGACTGAGGGCATGGCCTTTTCCATTTCTTCCTAGAGTTTTCAAGATCTTTGCTATCCTATGCCTTTCTGGATCATTTCCACTCTTGTGTTGCTGTTGCACCCTACCAGGCTGGTGTTGAGCCATGCTGAACAAGGGATAGACATTTCTTGTATGAAGGGCATCATTCTGCTTATCCCCCATGGTTCTCTCACTTATCTTCCCCAATGATGGAAGTGGTAAAAGGCAGAAATACAACCATCGTCAAGAGAACACATTCTGGGAATGCAGTAGCCTCGTTCTAGTTGGAAAATGAATTATTTCAAGTTTATGCTATAAAATTCCAAGCAGTAAATTTAACGTGATCAGTAAAAAAACAATTTAACAGTTCTATTTTTCTGCATATGCAGGATAAGATTTGCATCTGTGGTCATCAACAAAGCATCGTAACAACTTTTGGGACAATCAAGGGAAACCATATACTGGGTGGCAGGATGAATGACACAGCCTCATGAATAAGGATATAAACAGTATTAAATAAATGGTAATAATAGAAAATCCAGAAGCAAGTGGATCTATACTGTTCCAATACCAACAGCATCTGAAGAGCCATGGCATTGTGATTCATCGTGACCGACAACAGCATTGCTACCTGTTTCTCACATGTTAAGAAAAAACAAATTAACCAGGAACCAAGCATTTGACAATAAAAAGCAAGAAGATACAATGCCAAGCTACTAGCTAATTTGAGGAATCTTTACATACAATGATTGGGCAATAAACAAATGTATAAATATCTATACCCATTATTCTTTTCTTCTTTATTGTTAGGGATTCGTTGAAGGTGTAAGTAATCAGGTTATACTGATTGCATTTGTTAGGTAAAGTCCCTCTTACAATTGCATCTTGCGTGTGTCGCACACTGAGACCCCACCCCCCTCCCTCTTTCCCTCTCTCTGCTATCTTTCCCCCCATCCCCATCCCTCCTTCTCTCTCTTTTTGCTCTCCCCTTCCCCCACCACGTACTAGGTCATTAATTGTCCTCATATCAAAATTGAATACATAGGATTCATGCTACTCCATTCTTGTGATGCTTTATTAAGAATAATGTGTTCAACCTCAATCCAGGTTAATACAAAGGATGTAAAGTCTCCATTTTTTTAATGGCTGAATAGTATTCCATGGTATACATATACCACAGCTTGTTAATCCATTCCTGGGTTGGTGGGCATTTAGGCTGTTTCCACATTTTAGTGATTATAAATTGAGCTGCAATAAACAGTCTAGTGCAAGTGTCCTTATGATAAAAGGATTTTTTTTCCTTCTGGGTAGATGCCCAGAATGGGATTGCAGTATCAAATGGGAGGTCTAGCTCAAGTTCTTTGAGGTTTCTCCATACTATGCCCATTATTCTGAAGCA
>CAUYON010107917.1:0-19405 GCA_963573935.1 Arctocebus calabarensis
TGATGGCACCAATGTACACAATTATGATTTAATAAAAATTTTTTAAAAAATGGTAGGTGGGGGCTCTGAGCCTGTAGCTCAAGTGGCTAAGGTGACAGCCACATACACCTGAGCTGGCGGGTTTGAATCCAGCCCTGGCCCACCAAACAACAATGACAGCTGCAACCAAAAAATGGCCGGGCATTGTGGCAGGTGCCTGTGGTCCCAGCTACTCGAGAGGCAGAGGCAGGAGACTCGCTTGAGCCCAGGAATTGGAGGTTGCTGTGAGCTGTGTTGTCAAAGCACTCTGTCCAGGGTGTCAGCTTGAGGCTCTGTCTCAAAAAAAAAAAAAAAATGCCATCAGCCCCTTTTGTTAGCAACACTCTAACTTTTACCCAGTCCCTCTCTCTGTTCAATCTTCCTGGGGACTTGGGGTTCTTTCAACCCTATTTTTTGACATATTTGCATCTTGCACATGCACTTTTGTTAGAAATCAATAAAAGCTTCTGCAGAGGCCAGAGAGGGGCTGCATTTTCTCACTCTTACCTCTTGGCCTGAGATAATGTGAGCCTTCTGCAGGCATTCTCACGCTTTATGTTTTAAGCTGGCATAGATTATTTTTCCTCAGCGTCTATTTCCCATACCAGGCTGGGCTCAGGGTTTGTGCATCACGACCCCAAATAGAGTCTAACGAGGCGGAGGAAAACAGTAAAGGCTGTGCGGTGCTGTTTCTCTGAAAGCTGACTTCAAAGCTGAGGCTGCAGCCTGGACTCTCCCTCCCCCTCCCTCCCCCCTTCACCGTCATCCTCTCCCCCGCTTCTCTCTTTCCCCAGGATACAACATAATAAGATTTAAAAATATGGAAACAGCAAACTAAAATTAGACGTCTATGACCAATAATTCTGCTTTGGATAGTGGAAAAATAAACCAGGCCTATGTTTCTATTTTTCCCAGGCCCTGAGAAAGGGCTATTTGGGTGGTTGGCTACTCCTGGGCACATTTTAGAAATAACTCATGTTTATTTATTAGTGGGTATTTATAACAGCGTTTCAGAGTAAGTTTCCAATGACCCCACAAAGGAGCGTGGGCAGCCGTGGGGAGGGGCAGGTGGAGGCGGGAAGGCCACGGTCGCTGCCATCCTCTGCATTTCTGCCGGCTGAGGCCACTACGTGGGGGCGGCTCACTGAAACCGGAGGCTCGGAGCTTTGTTTCTCCGAGTCTTCCCTACAAGGGCCGCAGAACCTAAATCGGATTACTCCTGGCATTTGACCGACGCTCACCCGCGCACACACAGGCGCCGGCAGAGACTAGCGGTGACGCTTGCGCGGATTCCTGAGCTGTCCCCTGCAGACCCGAGCGGCCCAGGAATGCTGCTGGCTCCTGGGCACTGACATCATCCCTCTCCTCTGACCCACAGGCCTGGGGCAGCTATTTTTTTTAGCCTGCATACCTCTCCTGCGGCATTCCCGCGGTGTGCTCAAGGGGACCAGAGTTCCAGCGAGGGCCCCCTGGGCCCTACTGAGCTTCCAGCCTCTGCCGCCAACGTGGAAGCAGCGAGAGCTAAACTGAGTTACAGGCGGAGGCTCGGCCCCTCTGGTCAGCATTTTCCCCTGACGACGGTCCAAGTTCAAAGAGCCCCTACGAACCTGCTCTCCCTTCCCGCCCCGCCCCCACCCCACGCCCAGTCCATTAAGGCTGGCGGTTCTCAAACAAGTTGTTCTCAGGACGCCCTTCGCTTTCTGAAAAATTACTGAGGCTCCCAGAGAACTCTTGTTTATCCAGGTCATGCATATCAATATATACTGCAGTAAAAACCAAAGCTGAGAAATTTCCAAAATATGCATTTATTAATCCATTTAAAATACATCATTAAACCACTACATGTTAGCATAAAATACTTTTATGGCAAATAACTCTATTTCCCCAAAACAAAAAACTATGAGTGAACAGAGTGGCTCTTTGGTTTACATTTGGCAAATCTTTTGAACAGTGGGGTTATCATGTCTCCTGCCTTGAATCTGTTGCAGGTTGCAGCCTCTGGGAAATCCACCTGGGATTGTTCAGAAAGGGTGTGGGACACTCAGCTTTGAGAGCCCTGGCGGGTTGGGCCTTTCCGTTGGTCTCCTCTGCAACCCTTTTCCTCACTCTGGCTCCTACAATAAGCATTTGCTGAGAAACGACCAGGGCTTAAGCATGTGTTTAAAGCCAGACGTAGCACATGTGTTTATGTTGGTCCAAAAACTCAGTTGCAAAAGAAATAGAATGAACTTTATTTTTCTCGAATAATTTAACATCTGATTTCAAGCCCATATTCTACCAGGCAGGCTGCCAGGAAATCTAGGCTCAGTCCCTCCTAAGCTTCTCCCAACCAAAGACTGTGGTGCAATCTTGGGGTCTCACAAAAGGCAAAAGCCTTTACGGGGCTAGTATATCCCTGTGGGGCACCCGGTGCTCAGTCTGCAGGGGGCAGTTGGGACACCTGCTGTCTGGTCAGTTGTCACTGTGGCCCTGTGGTCCCTGGAGGGCTGGAGGTGGGGTGGGGGGTGCTGCCCATGCCATCTGCCTCCCCTCCTCCCTCAGAGGAGCCAAGAGTGTGGGCATGGGTCCCCCACACTTGTCCCCACCGGCATCTCTCTCTTGTTCTAGCTCTTCCTCGGTTCCTCCCTTTCTTGAGGACGCCCTGACTCCCCACTTCTCCCAAGGACTCGGGGAAAGAGACGATGAAAGCCAGGAAAGCATGCAGCTATTTCTGCACCCGGCCTGCTTTGTGCCTCCCACAGATTTAAGCGATAATAAACATGCCTGGAACACACACAAGGCCCAATAAATGTTGCTGTTAGTATTTGTGCTATTTTTACTTGGGGATACTAAGGCACAGATTTGTATAGGGAAAGAAAGGGGGGGAAACTTGGGAAGAGGAAAAGCTCAGAGCTCACACATCCCAACACAACCACCCTGGTGCCCTCTTCACAGGTGCCAATTCCCTCTCAGTGCTCAAGGGAGGGGATGCCCCCAGCTCCCCTCTGCTCTTCAGCCACACCCACCTTAGCTCTCTCCTCATACTTCACCTGAGGAAAATCCCTGCCAAGCTTGCTCTGGGTGGCCCAGGCGGTGGGATGCACCCTCCTGGAGTCTCTGCACAGCAGGGTCTTTGCTGCCTCCTAGTCCCAGCTTTTACTCCAAGGCCCCCCAACCACAGCCCAGCACAGCCACCAGCCTGTGGTGGACCCTCTCCGGCCCTCTGAGTCTCCTTCAGGTGCTCTGCCTGCCATCCCAGGGGTTTCAGGGCATCGGCTACCGTGTGTCCCTGACTATCTGGGACTTGGTCCCCCAGGGGACACTCGCCTGGCATCTGCTGGGAGCTGTCAGGGCCTGCTCGGGGTCCAGCGTGTGAGATGCATAGACTGTGGCTGCTGCACTTTGTGGGGAATCAGTGATGGCTCATGGGGTGGCAGGTGTCAAGCTGCGCAGTCCGTAGGCAGGAGCATCTCATCTCCATGCAGGTGAATGCACCCACTGCTACCTCCGTGCAGCTGACGTGGGAGACCTGCCTTTGCCAGAGCCCCTGGCTCTTCCTCGTCATTTCTCCCTTTGCCCCCCGCCCCGACCCCAGTGGGACTGCAAACACATGGTCAGTACCTGTGGAACGGGTGTATGTGCTTGTGTGTGTGTGCCTATGGTGCCCTCCCCCAGCAGAGAGTAAGGTGGGCACAGCCCCCGAGAATCTTCTGAGGCTGTCAAGCCTTGGGTGTAGGTCTAGAATGCATATGGCTATTGGTGGTCACTTAAGGCTTTTCATAAATAGATACCACCCTGTGTGTTTCCTTTAGGATGTGGTGCTCAGGGCCACCGAGTGTCTAGCTGGCCAGAGCTGCTGCTGGACTCCCTGGTAAACATGTAGGCATCAGACATGGCGTTGGCTGGATGCTGCACTCTTGTGAGTCTGGGCAGCCCTGTCCTACTGTTCTCTTGGAGTGGAAGCAGGAGACAGGCTGGATTTGTTGCAGAGGAGCAGGGTTAGGACACAGCCCTGCCACCCCCAGCCTGGGCTTCCTGCACAGGCTGTACTGACTGGGGGGCCTGGAGTCAAGAAGCTGCAATCCATCAGCACTCCGAGAAAGCCTGCATTGTCTGGTCTCCAGCAGCCTTGGGGGAGGTGAATCAGAGGTGAGCCCAGTGCCTTGGGAGGAGGAAGTGACTTATCAGGCTGGACTTCCTTGAAAGTGTCTCCATCAGTCACTTGTACAAAACAAAAGAGCAAGAGTGGGGAGTGTGCAGCATCCCAGTCACAGACCCCCTTTCTTCCAGGATTTAATGGGGTCTCCCGGGGTGGGGTGCCTGCCGCCGGTCTAGGTGTCCCTTCTCCACGTGCTCTTGCAGGGCCAACTCCCAGCCCCTCTCCTGGCGGGGGCTTACCTGGGGTGCTGGACAGGCTGCGGCATCGTAAAGGGGCCTCAGTGTCTGGAATTCCTAATTCAGTCCTGTGCCCAAGGGTTCTTATTATTGCATTTGTGGCTGTCTGAGATTATAAACTCAGGAAATCCCAAGCCCATCTGTCTGAAAGGCTTTGTGTGGTGCAAGCCCAGCACCACTCACCACTCTGTACGAGAATTTCAACAAGTCACACGTGACTTTATATTCTAATGGTTTTCTTTCCAAACTTCATAGAGGTGTTCAGAGAGGTAGAGACTGAGGGGAGGAACCAGGAGAAAACAGTCCTGTCTGGCTGGTCCAGTGTGTGCTTTATAAACGTATGCACGAGGTTAGTTACAAATGACTGTGGTTTTCCTGCATTTTTGCTGACGATAACAATAACGTGCTTTGGGTTTCAGGTCTCAATCGCTGGCCGCCAGCAGAGTTAGGTGTTGCCAATATTGATGGGGGAGTTGCTTTGTCTCCATAGCCCAGAATCTAGACTTTTCTCCCCTTCCTCTGTTCTTGAGGCAAACAGAATTCCATCTCTGCACAATCTGTGCACTGTTCTGAGATTGCCATCATCTCATTTCCCACTCCCCCGCAGGTGACACTAAGGACCGAAATCGATGTGGTTCAGAGACCCTCGTCCAAGCAATAAAAAGGAACTCGTTATGACAGTCTGCAAGAACTCAGACGGAGCTAGCGTCTGGCTTTAATGGGAGTGGGAAATCGCTAACAGATGACTTCGCGCTCATGGAGTCTCTGGCCTTCCAGCTGAAACCGCTTCTGATGGTGGCGCTCCATCCCACATGTGCCGCACAGACGTGGGTTATTTACGGGACGCCCCCGAGCGAGGCCGTGCGGAAGGTACTGCAGCAGGGGCCGCGTGTGTGACGGCTGAGGTCATGCAGTTTTTCATTTCAAGCTGTAAAGACATTTGGTTTTAAAAACCCCAGTGACTCCACTGGGATTGGCTTTCAGAGAAGAAAAACAGCTCCTGAGTTCTTTTCCTGTCCAAGCCCCGGGTGGGATTGCCAGGCTGCATTAACCCTTTGGGGCTGAGAAAGTTCCTGAATCTTGTAACTTTCTCTGGTGACTTGGCCTTTTGTGAGCCACGGTGATTTACTGTGAAGGCACTGCAGACGTGTCTGCTGTGTGTGTACCCAAACTTTGACAGAAGGCGCAGAGACTACTTAAGAAATCACACAAGGGCTCTGAAACTAACACATTGGGGCTTTGATAAATCTGTTTCTGGAGACACTTTCTATATCCATAGGTAAAGGGGGGTGGAGGGTGAAGGGAGGAACCTGATTATTTCTGTAACCCCCACTAGCTCTTACACTCTGCAAGCCTGTGGATGCATTTCACCACATGCAGTGTGATTGTTTTTTCATCTGCCTCCAGCCTCTCCCAAGATCAACCTTTTCTTGAGGTCAGGGGCCTTGTCTGGATGCACAGGACCATTTTTATACATCCTCTAATCTGGTGACACAAAGAGGTTAGTTAAATAAGAGGTAGGGAGGTTATAAGAAACCTTTGACATCTCCCCAGGTGTGCAGTCCTGGAAAACCACAGTGAGAGGGTGATGGTCGTGTAGACAACTGTTCTTGGGGAACACAGGTAGCGGCACTTGGCTTTCCTCAGACAGAGATTTCCCTTATTAATGACAAATCTAAGAAGCTGTGTGACAAATTACAGTCGCTGTTCCCAGAGTGTAACCCTTTCCAGCCCAAAGAGTTCCCATTGTCACCAAGCCAGCTTTCCACAGGGGCAAAAATAGCACAACCCAGAACAACTAGATCCTGAATCATTTTCTTACTCAGTAAGTTGCAATGTACAAAAATGTGATCATATAGAAAAAAAGAGTGGAAGGGCGACGAGGTGTCTCTGCCGGTGAGAAGACACAGTCTTTATGTCCTCTCCTTCCACTTGTATTTCCGAAATTTCCTACCATAAACATAAGTGAACTACTTAGATCAGGAGGAAAAAATCCTACTAATCCAATTAACTGGTGAATTCAGAAATTTAGAGCCAGGGAAGTTCCCGAGAGTGGAGCCTCCACCATCTCCAGCTAAGGTTCTAACTGCCACCCGAGTGACAATAATGTCATCTTCCTTTTGAGTTCGTTCTAATAGCCTCATGGGTGCTTCACATTATTATAACATTCAGTAGAACCTCTGTAGCTTCCACCTCCCTCCGCTGGCCACCTCCTTATGCTGACATAGTCTGCATAGGCTGACCAGGGATCACACGTGCGTGTCCGCACAGCAGGCCTGCTCCTCACGTTGACCACCTCTGTGTGTTTACCAGAGGTTCTACTGCAGATCAAGTTTTGAGAAGTAAATGCAAAATGCAAGGTTGGAACGCGCAGGTAGCACTACACATAAACCTTGAGCCTCTAGAAGACAAGCCTTCAAAGAATCCTGCACCAGGTCTGCCGGATGTGACAGGGAACATTTTCCGAGTGTCAGGGTGTAGCTCCCAGGAGCAGACCCACGTGATAGGCAGGGACTGGAACCACAGTAGTCTCAGGTCATCTGTCTGCACGAGCTCCTGGGTGGCCAAGGAGCAGCTGTTGCTGGTGGAGCCCAGAGGGGCTCCTAGCACAGACCTCAGCCACATGGCTCCCTTGGGATAGTCCAGGGTTTCCTTTGGGTGTACAAGAGAGGGCGGGGGAGGGTCTTTCCCAGGGTACAGTCAGCGAGAACCGGTAGGTGACTCTAAGCTTGGGGGATGTAAGCTTCTAGCGGTGGGAGCATCTGTGGAGGCTGAGTCCCTGCCCCAGTGCTCTGGCCTCCATCTATCACATTCCAAGGATACATTTGCCATGGTCTGTGTGTGAGCACACAAAGGCCACACAGGGCTGGGGCCAGCCACCTCTTAGCTGCCAGCCTGTTCAGGCTCACTCGTCTCCCACAGCTGTCAGGACAGAGAGCAGCAGGTGAGAGCGAGCCGGGCTCATTCTTCCCAGGAAGCCTTTAGCTACGCATGCCACAGCCTCTGCCCTGCTGGGGGGCCTCAGACTGCCAGCCTAGCGCTGCTGTTCACGGTGGGAGGCCAGCTCTCGGGGTGCCTAGGGCCTGCAAAGCCATAGTTCCAGACCCGGTCCTGAGAGTTCCCTACATCTGTGCCTGGGACACTACCTCCTGGTGTCCTGCGTGGCTCCTTGAAATACAGGGACAGGTGGGGGCAGCCCCTGGGAGCTCAGCCGGGGCTCTGCTGGTGGCCGGGTCAGAGAACACATTCCACCCCCTTTGGGCAGCAGGGCAGCCCGCAGCTCTGAGTGTCTCTGGTCCGTATTTATCAGAAGCCACTTGAGAGAGGTGGTCGCGGCTTCTCTTCCCTGAAATTGGCCCGACGGACTAGCTTGGTGCTCCGTGTGTATCAAGCTTCGAGAAACAAATGTAAAACTCGGTTATGTTTAAACTGCTCAGACAGAGCATACCTAAATCCTGAGAGTCGAGGACAGAACTTTGACGCTTCTGGGGCAAAGTTGGTCAACAAGACAATGAAAGTCAGCACTACTGTCCCCGGGGGTTGGCAGGTGTGCGGGGCAGCGCGAGATGTGTCAGGGGTTACAGGGGACACAGCTGGAGGCTCTGCCTGTGTGTCTCTGTCTGGCTGTCCCCAGCTCTGTCCTGTGCACAGGAAGTGGGTGGCGAGATGGAACACAGACCCCCAAACCATGGCTATGCCAGTGTTCAGAATTCCCAGAGTCAGCCTCATTCCTCAAGGACTCTGTTAAACAGAGGCAACTTAGCCATCTGAGGGGTCCTTGGAGAGCTTTGCTTCATCAGATTTTCTAGTCTAGGAGCTCTGCAGTCAAGTCTACCTCTCTCTCTGCTTCAAGGCCAAGGCCCTAGCGACCCACTCCTGCTGTCGGTCTGTCCAGCCACAGGCCACCCTGCCTCCCACCCCTGACCTTCGGGAAACTCTTCCCTCCCCCCATGTTCCCAGACCCCTTCCCACTGGCAGCAGGCTTGGTCTGCAGGAAATAGGCTGCTCCCTTTGCCTGAGCTCCAGGCTGTCCTTGGCTTGTCTGTCCTCTCGGCATCCCCCGATGCCCCCGACACCCACTTAGGGTCCACCCAGCCGTGGGGATGGCAGCATCAGTTCCCTGCATCCTTCCCTCTCCCACCTTGAGCCCCTGCTAGAGGGGTACCCTGTTCTGCTCTCACCCCAAAGCCCGAACTCCCGGGCCACTGCCACGTCCCCTTCCCAGAATGCTTGTCACTGCAGCTATGGCAAGGATACCAGTCTGCTTTCTAGAGGCTGTTACTCTGTGATGCCGCACATGTTTCTGCTCTCATGTTCTATTAGAGGAAAGCCCCACTTTGATTGGTTGAGGGTTGCATGGCTCACAAGACTTGGGCAGACACCTGTCCCTTCTCCATAGATGGTGGTAGAGTCTGCAGGACTGCCCACAACAGCTGCTCATGGCAGCTGGTCCAGGCCAGCACTCCCTGCTCGGACACAGCAGGCCCTGGGGCAATGGGGAGAGGGCTCAGAGGGTGGCTTCCCTCACAGGGCCTGGGACTGTGCCCTGTGAGTTGAGATGAGCAGGGGCCATGAGGTGTGGACTGGGGCCTCAGGAATTGCTCTAGATATTGGGGTGCAGCAGGTAGAAATTTTATGCCTCAGTTGTCTTCCAGAAAATACTGTGCCAAACAACCTCTTTATTATTATTATTATTGTTATTTTTTTTTTTTTTGAGACAGAGCCTCAAGCTGTCACCCTGGATAGAGTACGGTGACATCACAGCTCACAGCAACCTCCAATTCCTGGGCTCAAGCGAGTCTCTTGCCTCTGCCTCCCAAGTAGCTGGGACTACAGGTCCTGGGCTGGATTCGAACCCACCCGCTCAGGTGTACGTGGCTGGCGCCTTAGCCTGTTGAGCCACAGGCGCCGAGCCGTATTATTATTATTTTTTGAGACAGAGTTTCACTTTGTCGCCCTTGGTAGAGTGCTATAGCATCACAGCTCACAGCAACCTCAATCTCTTGGGCTTAAACGATTCTCTTGCCTCAGTCTCCCAAGTAGCTGGGAGTACAAGCACCTTCCACGATGCCCAGCTACTTTTCTGTTGTTGTTGTTGTTGTTGTTGAGCAGGCCCAGGTCGGGTTCAAACCCACCAGTCTGGAGCATGTGGCTGGCGCCCTGACTCTGGGCACTGAACCCAAGAAACCTATTCAAAGCAGAAGCAAGGTGGGTATCAGGCAGTGGGGGGGACCCACAGCTGTGGGCAGGCAGCCCCTGCTTCACGTGGCCACCTGAAGAATGGGGTCACCTGGCACCTGCAGGTCACTCCCTGGCCACTTCCTCCCAGCCCAGACCTCATGGCCAGAAAGCTGGGTCCCAGGCAGAGCCCCAGAAGTTGGCTAAAAGCCCCAGGGCAGGGTCCCACTTGCTCTTCCCCCTGCTGCTCACTCCAGTTTTCTCCTACCCCTTTTGTTTCCACCTACCCCAGCTGTGTCCCAAGATGTCATCTCCATTGTCTCTCTGGTCCTAAGAGCCTCTAAAGTTCATCAAGAAAGCACGTGGGAACTGTCTTGGCTGCCCAACAAACTGGGTTCAAAATAGTCTTGCCTAAGCCCCCTGGGGACACTCAGTCTCCCCGGCTCCTGCTTGCCTGGTTCTTGGTCACGCAGCCCCAGCTGTGCTCAGGCGGAGGCTGTCACTCAGCAGGCTGGAGCCTGAGCCTAGCTTTAGGCAGGCCCTGGTCCTCACCAGCCACCTCCAGGGGGCTCTTGGGTCCACCCTTTTGGGCTGACGGCCACCGTGAGTGCCCTGGCCCTGAAGCGTCCTGCACTTAGAGGATAGAGGCTGGGACTGACGGGCAGGCAGTGGGGCCACATTCAGAGAGGCGTGGAGTGTTCTGCTGAGCCCGTCACGACTCTCCGCTTGCCTTTCACCCCCACGCCGGTGACCTCACTCCACAGCAGCGCCGGACGTGAACAGAACCCGGAGCGAGGGTCAGAGTGGACGCCCTTCTAGGGGTGACGTCTCTGCCTCTAGCGCTTCACATCTGTACCTTGCAGGGTTGCGGTGGGAACACAACCCCATGCCAGCTAGAGAGCTGGAAAACACAGGGGCTTTTGTCACCTTGCAAGTGCACCCTGGTTCCCATAGGGCTCGAGGATGGCGCACCCCCCTCCTCATTCCTCCTGTGGGGTCATGTACCAGTCCCCATTGCCAGTCCTGCAGGCCTGTGGGAGGAGACCCCAAGTGCACGGGAGAAGGGGGTGTCCAGCTGACACGCTCTTCGGAGCAGACCTTGATGCAGTGCACCCTGTCAGCGCCCAGAGCAGCACCCGGGGGCGGCTGCAGACAGTTGGTGCCCAAGGGGAGCGAGGGCAGAGCAAACCCCAGCAGTGCACTGCTGGGCACCGCACGCGTCCACAGGGCGTTGCTGCTGCTGTCCGGTGGCCAGTGAGCGGCCGAGACTGTAACCTGGAGCCAGCCAAGGCCAGCTGCCCTTCCCCCTCTAGCTCCATGCAAGGAGGGGTCACAACTAGAGCGATGGGGCCACCCGGGAGCTGAACGCTCAGTTGGGGGTCCAGGGTGTCCGGCGGCCCTGAGGACAGCAGTCTGCCTTTTGGTGCTGAGCTAAGGGCCTGGACATGACTCTTTCTGTGCCTGCTGCCAAAATTCCCTCAAAGAACAGTACAAGGGGAGATGCCATTTTGTAGTTGGTGGGGGAGGTAGCTGGAAAGGCGGGGTGCAGGGTCGGGGGAGGTCACTGGCCAGGTCAGACCACTAGGTAGGGCAGGCGTCCTGAGGTCGCCTGGTTTCTCCCAGCACTCGGCTTCCCCAGCGAGATGGAGGTGAATGACCTCCTGGGCTCTGCTGCCGCTGACACCCCCACACCGAGTTTGCTGGTTGCCTTTAGGACTCACTGTAAGACAGTTTATGAAGACACCATCTCTGCCTTCTAACGATTCCAGTCCTGTGGAAAATACTAAAAGTGTGGCAGAGTGGAAGAGAGCATTGTGCTTGAGGCTGTGGACTCTCTGGCTTGCTGCCTGGCTTACATCCTGAGTCAGGAACTTAGTGGCCGTGTACTATGCCTCAGTTTCCCTTCTGAAAGTGGGGATGAAGACAACCATGCGTCTGCTTTGGAGTTGTTTGAAGGTTAAATAAGTCACTGTTTGCAAAGTCCTTAGAACAGCCCCTGGCAACACATCGTTCTCAGTGTTTGGGAAATAAATAACACATCCCTAAAAAATGTGAGCCATGACAAATGGGGAGACCATTCTTAGTGTTTACGATGGCTTGGTAGTTTGTGGCTTTTGTTTTTTTTTTTTTTTTTTTTTTTGTATAGAAAGAGTCTAACTTTATAGCCCGGGGTAGAGTGCCGTGGCGTCACACTGCTCACAGCAACCTCCAGCTCTTGGGCTTAAGCGATTCTCTTGCCTGGGCCTCCCTAGTAGCTGGGACTACAGGCACCGCCACAGCGCCCGGCTATTTTTTTTGTTTGTTTTTGCAGTTCGGCCGCGGCCGGGCTTGAACCCGCCACCTTCGGTATATGGGGCCGGCGCCCTGCTCGCTGAGCCACGGGAGCCGCCCTATCTGCAGCGTTTTAATTATGAGACTAGGAATTTGACTTTGTTTCCAAAAGTGTTTACAGCCAGATGACATACCTCTCTAATGCCTCAGGGAGTTTTCATCAAGAAGTGGAAGAATACAGTCTCTCTCTTCATTTGCCGTGATTCAATCAATGGAGCTATGGGGGGAGCAACCCAGTCAAATTTCTGGCTCTTATCCTCTAGTCCCCTAGAGAATCATCTATAACTTTTCTCCTTGGTGTGGTACATCCTCAGACTATTTCACCTAGCCCTCCTCATGTCCTGACAGCTCCTTGGTTCTCTACCTCACTGCACAGTCAGCCCCTGCATGGTCTGTTCTGGGTGGGAGTCCTGCAAGACCAGTCTGCATGGCATGGCAGAGTCTTATCATGACCCAGTAGGGAACTGGGTTAGGAAGGATGTCAGGCCGAAATGTAAGAATGGGGAATTTCAAGATTTTCTCTTGTTTCCAGACTTCACAGCATGGACATTGAAAAAAAAAATCAGCGAAGCATTATGAGTCCCAATAATTGTTAAAAGATTGATTTCAACGTATTATGGATAGTGCCTACCAAGGCAGGCCATGCAGGGCCACACAGACCGTGCTGCCTGATTCCATATGTCGTCTGCTGCTGCCTATTGTGGTCTGTGCACCTGCTTGAGGTATATAATGGGGTTGCTCCAGTCAGCTATTTGAGCAAAATGTTCACATAGTGGCTCAGCACCCGTAACACAGTGGTTACTGCTACAGCCACATAAGCCGAGGGTGGTGGGTTTGTCCCCAGCCTGGGCCAGCTCAACAACAAGGACAACTACAACAACAGCAACAAAAATATCCAGGCATTGTGGCAGGTGCCTGTAGTCC
Source organism: Arctocebus calabarensis (assembly GCA_963573935.1). Classification (NCBI taxonomy): domain Eukaryota; kingdom Metazoa; phylum Chordata; class Mammalia; order Primates; family Lorisidae; genus Arctocebus; species Arctocebus calabarensis. Next base: position 12,826 of record CAUYON010107917.1, read on the forward strand.
CAGCTACTTGGGAGGCTGAGGCAAGAGAATTGTGTAAGCCCAAGAGTTGGAGGTTGCTGTGAGCTGTGACACTGCAGCACCCGCCCATGGATGACACAGTTAGACGCTGTCTGAAAAAGAAAAAGTTCACATAATTATAAAGACATTCAAGTTTGAAGTAATCTAGGCAAAACCGAAGTGAAGTAATGAGTTCCTTTCTCTCCTTTGACTAAACGTATGGGGTGGGAAGCTGAATTAGAAAGCGACTCTGGTCATCTGAAAACAGGACGCAAAGGGTCAGGTTAGCGTGTGACAGTGGGAATATGTAGCAGAAAGGAAGTGGGAGATGACAAAGCCATTATGAAGAAAACAGCAACAAAATTCATGACTCACAAGACTCAGGAAGGAAGCAGGAAACAACCTAATGATACTGAGTAGGGATGTCTCAGCCTCACGGGGGAGGAGAGCTGATGGGGAAATGCGGAGAGAAGAGGGATTCTATGGAATGTGTTTGGGTTTGGGGCAGAGGTAGATCTAGAGAGTAGGTCTTGTGACTCAGAGACTTTCCCCCCATTTTTCCATCTTGATTTTTTATGAATGAAATTCTCACTTTCATTTTGTTTTCTACTTCCAGAAGACAAATTACTTAGCTTAGCATTTTGACAAATTCATGAAAAAATCAGCAAAATCATTAGGTCAAATTCTCTTATACTCCCTTCCCTTGCTTTAATTTTGAACTATACATTTTAACATCAAGACCAGTGTATTTGAGAAGGGAGGAATCTAACCAGTACTTCAAATAAACTTGCCTTGACAGGCATTGTGTTAGAAACATCACATTGTATTTAGCCGCAGCCCTGTGGAGTTTTGTATTCTATCCATTTAATAGATGAGAAAACCCATTTAATAGATGAGAGAAGTGAGTCAAATTCCCAAGTCTCTACTGGTAGAAAGTTAGGGAATTCAGAGTCACGTGCAGGTATAACTATAAAGGCTTTTCCGTCCACTCTCCATAGGTGATGTCCCAAGTATTGATAGTTCATCTACATAATTTTGATGCTACTGGAGGAAATAAAGAGTAAAGACCATACTCATTTTTCTTTCCAACTATACTACACTATCTTTATTGTCAACATTGTTTGATACATTCTTTTTAAACTGAGCACTACTAATTAAAGTACGTAAGGTGATAAAACTATTTTGCATTGGGTTTTCCATAAAGAGGAGTTTATCTGTGATCTCCAGGTAGCACCGCTGAAGGGGTCGCTGGTGTAATTATCACTGGTTCGTTGCCATCTGTTCCAATGCATCATAGTTAGATTTTGTCAAGGCTAACACAAATCATGTTTCCTTTAAAAAAAAAAATAACACAGGATATCTTGCCTAGCTTAAGCTAAGACTGAAGCTTCCTAATAGTAGATCAGCCAGTCTCTAGGTGTACGTTTTCCATGTTGGAGAACTGGGTATCACCTTCTCCTGAATGCTCAACCTACATCCTATTACGTAATCCCTATCACGAAGGGGTGACTCAGCCTCTTTGGTTCTGGCATCACACACAAACTGATTATACCTTGATCCATATCACTGCTTTTTACAATCTGGCTTCTCTAGCACCATTACTGACAGCATGTCTATCCTACCTATATCACAAACCCACACTCTACTCTCTATTTTATGGGTAATCACTCCTAACTTTCATTCCCCAATACCAGAGCTCACAATTTTCTGATTTAGTATAGTGTTCAAATGATCATGCATCCCAGCAAAAATAAATAGGTCATTCAATGACTCTGATGCTGATTTTATATAAGATGCTAAGACAGTTAAAAGTATAATTTCTCCTGCCCTTATAAAGCATACACATTTCAGTTTTCACATCTTCCTGAAAAAGGTCAAGAAGAGGCATTCCTGCCCAAGGAAAGTGGAATATCTTTTAAAATGACCAAAATTAGACTTTCATAGGACAGAAGTGTTCCTTTGTCTATGGCCATGTATGCTAAGAATTTTTTCTCAGAAAGATAGGCAATGATGAGATAATATGGAAAAGAATTAAGTTGTTGTAACGTGGTTGCAACAACATGAAGTGTCATTTAACCCACTGCAGAAACTCCTGTTCCTGTAATCAAATTTTACATAGAAAATTCCAATAACTGAAAGAGCAGTCACAGAGATAAATCCATGGTAAGATTTTTTTCAGTCAGTATAGATGTGATTTTTGTTTGTTTTTATTTATCAAATCATAGCTGTGTATATTAGTGCAATCACGGGGTACAGTGTGTGGGCTTCATATACAGTCTGAAATATTTTCATCCAACTGTTCAACATAACCTTCATGAGATTTTCTCATTTATTATGTGAAAACATTTGTGTTCTGCATTTAGTAGGTTTCACCTGTCCCTTCTAAGATGCATCATAAGTGTGATCCCACCATTTACCCTCTCTCCACTCACCCTCACCCTCCCCCTTCCCTCCCTTACCCCTTTCCCCATAGTCTTGTACTACAATTGGGTTATAGCCTACATATGAAAGCTATAAATTAGCTTCATAGTAGGGCTGTATACATTGGATATTTTTTCTTCCATTCTTGAGATACTTTGCTAAGAAGAATGTGTTCCAGCTCCATCCATGTAAATATGAAAGAAGTAAAGTCATCATCTTTCTTTAAGGCTGCATAATATTCCATAGTATACATGTACCACAATTTATTAATCCATTCATGGATTGATGGGCACTTGGGTTTCTTCCATGACTTAGCAATTATGAATTGGGCTCAAATAAACATTCTGGTACAGATATCTTTGTTATAATGTGATTTTTGGTCCTCTGGGTATATAACAAGTAAAGGAATTAAAGGATCAAATGGCAGATCTATTTTTAGATCTCTGAGTATTCTCCAAACATCTTTCCAAAAGGATCACACTGGAATTGCCAATATAGATGTGATTTGAATGCACTATTGAATACGTTGTCCCCAAAGGGAGAAGGGGCTGGAATTCAACAGTTGTAACCACACCTCTCTCCATCCATCAATTTCCCTTCCAAGATTCACCACCTCTTTGCTCTCCCAAGACAGAATTATATATTGAGTTTTCATAAATCAAATCCCTCTTTCTATTTACTTCTTCTAAGCATTGACAAGTATAAAGACAACTTTTTGCACTATTTTTAGAAATGGGACATTGTGTCCTTCCAACATAACACCATCAAAATAGCACACAATTCCTGAGAAAAAACTTTATTATGTCTATCTGTACTTGCAATATCATTCAGCATGAAGTACATATTTGCTGTACTCTGAGTGCTGATAGGAATGTCTGCTATTATTAGTTATGATGCTGCTAATAATATTTTAATTGCATATGCTACATAAATGCTTCTGTTCTGATTAGCTTAATCTAGTATTGCTAAAACTCATTATAAGCTTTTGCTGTAAAAGTCTTTTGTGTATTTAAATCATTTCATCAAAGAATTGTCAGGGATTTTTCTTCCCTCACCTCCCTTGCCACTATTGGAAGAGTTCCCACCATAATAGAAAAAAAAAAATAACAAAGAAGCATTAGCAAAATAATGAATCACACCTGAACTGCCCTGGCCTAATTGCAATATGTAATTACAGGTTGCTATACAATTAGAACCATTTTATTTTAATAATGCCTCTGTGTATCTAAGTACCTAATGCCTCTCCTGGGGTTAGATTAAAAGTACAGTATTTCTTTCTTCCTTTTATAAACTACCATTATTAAAAAATGGGAGGCAAATCTTTATAATAATAGCAGTGACAGCTATATCACAATCTTCAGGGCTAGCAGTGACAGCTATATCACAATCTTCAGTGCATTGTCAGACATTCTGATGAGTCTCATTCATTTTCCTTGCTCCATACTTCAGAAACACCAGCAGCTGCTGCTGGTCTAATGTCATACAGACTCAGATCCTCTCTGCTTACGCCCAAGAGGAAAGATGAGTTACTTTTACAAGGCAGTGCCTGCTCAGAGGAACTCCTGACTGACAGCAGGGCAGGCTGCTCTCCGGAGACTGACAGTGCGGCAGTTGGCTGGTGAGAGTGCCTGTCAACTGGGTCTTCTGGGACTCTATTTTAGGAAAGACTTATTAGAATTAAAACAGTCTAATGGAGCACTGTGCATTGATGTAATTACATTCACAGCGATTTAAGGCTTGAGTCGATGTAACACACTTCATTTCCCAAATGCCACTATTATTACTGAAAGACTGTGTGAGTCTTTCTGAGTATTTTCCCAACTTTTGTTTTATTCAGATCAGCCTAGTCATGATTTTTTAAAAACCTGAATTCTTGAGAGCAAAGATGCATAATTTTACTCAGATCAGCCTAGTTGTAATTTTTTATAAACCTGAATTCTTGAGAGCAAAGATGCATAATTTCTATCTAAATACAAAACTGGCTTGGATAGGTTTGTTTATTTATTTTTCTATTAGAGGTAGATGATTTTGAAAGGAGAGTGGCTAAGTCTTTCAGTATATAATTTAACTGGGTATATGCCTTTGTAACTTGAAAGTGAAAGTCAAAAGGTGTGACCATTTGTGACATTTAGTATTCAGACATTGTGCCTTCCTGTGGATAAACAATTAGTTTCACCTAATAGGGTAGAAGAATGGATATAGTGCATGGGAGGGTGACTTCAAGGACAATCAAAAGAACTCATAAATATTAACATGGAAACACGTAAGCACTGGGATAAGTCAAAATTAAACTGTGGTAAGTAAACAAACTCAGAAATGTTTTCCCTTTAAAGTTGCAGACATAAAGGTAATTCCTGGGGCTGTTCAATCAAATTCTTAGGTTTTGTATAATTTTATTTTAGATATTTGGATATAATGAAATCTGGTAACACATTCAGAAATTTACACTTTTTGAACCAATTTGGCTTTTGCATGTGTGAGGAAGTCTTGATTCTCTCACAAATTTTCTGGCATTTTCCATAAAACTGCTTTACACTCTTTTCATTGCAAAAAATATAAAGTACATATTAAAACCCGCTTTGCCTTATGGTGTCACCTTCAATCCCTAGTAAGTCGATGCTATCAGCAGACATATAGTAGAAGGATCTAAACAGTCTGAGGCCAGGATATATTATTAGAAGTCATCAGCTGCTTGCCTTCTGAGTGCCATATCAGTTAAGGGTACAGCCATATGATGTTATGCAAAATCCAGAAGTTATAGAGGTCTTTGGTTATAGACAGATGAGTAACTACTTTGTGTGTGTGTGTGTGAGAGAGAGAGAGAGATGGGGGGAGAATTTGCTTCAAATATCCCAATAAACTTCTAAGAACCTTTGGTTTCAAGTCAAGAACAAATATATAAACTGACCATAACAGTATACTATATTAGTATTACTGTATATAGTGATACATGCTGACTGGATGGAGTTTTTACACAGGTGGCCAAACATGTATTAGGGAAGCAAATCTGAGTATCTACAGAGCTGAAAACTTCAAAAGCTTACTAAACAGCTGTATTCATCCTGTACTCTGAAAGAATAGATTAGTACAAAGCTTGGTAAAACGAATAGTTTGATGGATGACGGTACTGAGGTCAGGAAGAGCTCTACAAACTATAGGGTTTTCCAAAGGTCGCCTGCCCATAAACTCACCATACATAGGAAAAAAGGGGAATTTGTAGCAAAATATGCCTTTATTTATAAAATACTCACTACAAAATCTTACAAAAAGGTGACCAACAGGTAGAGAATATTTTGTAAAAATTTATAGTGAACATATAAGTAAAGTCATATTTAGCTTCAATTTCCCATTTTCCCTACATATGGCGACTTTCTAGGCAACCTTTGGGACACCCTGGGGGCCAATGGCTAGAACAAGATTACATTTAATAGAAACAAATGTAAATTCCGAGTGTCCAGTTAAACACAGCCATTTGAACACTTATTTCCACTCTCTTCCATCTCTTCCTATTATAGTGACAATTAAGAAATCTTTAAAAGTCATAAATCTATGAAGTCAAACAGAACTTATGACAAGATCACCGCAGGTGAAAAACGGGAACAAAGTTTTGGCAGTGGAAAAGCAGATGCAGGAGCAACTTTGTGTCATGAAATAAATAGGAAATGAAGCCAAAAATGCAAGTTGATTCATACCACAGAACCCCCTCCCTGAAGGCTTGAGAATTGGAGTCACCGGATATTTCTAAATACAGTAGTGTGAGCTGGGCTAAAGATGTATGGAGTGGTAAGTACCGTTCTCCAATTCATCTCCACTCAAACAAGAGTGTATGTTTCCTTTCTGTAGGTATAAGTGAGGATGAAGTTGAGGCATTGCACAAAAAATAGCCTCTCAAAGGGAAGTTTTCTTTTTTTTTTTTTTGAGACAGAGCCTCAAGCTGTCACCCTGGATAGAGTGCTGTGGCATCACAGCTCACAGCAACCTCCAATTCCTGGGCTCAAGCGAGTCTCCTGCCTCCACTTCTCAAGTAGCTGAGACTACAGGTGCCCACCACAACGTCCGGCCATTTTTTGGTTGCAGCCACCATTGTTGTTTGGCGGGCTCAGGCTGGATTCGAACCCGCCAGCTCAGGTGTACATGGCTGGCACCTTAGCCCATTGAGCCA